>JASJUZ010000431.1:0-217536 GCA_037159825.1 Tupiocoris notatus | reverse complement strand
AAGGCTAAAGAGGCGAGAGATCGTTACGGCCCGATAACCGAATGATAAATAACAAACCGTCACTCCAGTCCTAATACACCATGGATTTTTTCAAGCAGTCTAAGCAACTCAGCGAGGTTCCATACAGTAAGAAAATAGCGATATCTCAACAGGTCCTGCAGAATTAGGATAGCGCTAGAAAAAATAATAAACTTTACTATAAAATACTTCCTATAAATTTTTTTCTCAAATTACGAGAACTAGGCGAAGATAAATCGAGGCATCCGCTCAACCAACTGACTTTAGAATTTTTGGCCAAGTTAATGATGCTTAAGTTTGAGTAGATTCAACTTGAGTATTTTGTCACCTAACAAGAACCTACTAAAAATATTTTAGACTCAGTTGATGGTTCCAGATTTTAAATTGTTTCTGAACAATGAAGACAAACCCGACTGGAGGAGATCTAACTCAGATAGCAAACTATCTCGTTTAACTTATTAGACCCGTTTTTTCCTTTTATTATTTTTTTATTTTTTATTTTTATACAAAGTAGTTTCTGCATGTAATATAATTGTGTGCCATTAGGATTTTCAAGTATAAAATACTATAATTTGACTACATTGATTGGAGATATTTTCTGAAGAAGCGAAAGTGCTCGAATGAGTGAGTCAAGTCATTAGTCATTACCTCTACATTCCAATTCCACATGGTGTCGAAGGACTGAGAGCGAACAAAGCGCGAACAAATAATATCAAACATTTCAGAGAAATTCACCTCCGACATATACACAACAAAGTGAATGATTTCACTAATCCGACCCACGTCATGAAATACAGATGTCCCTCGTGAATAATACGCGATCAAGACACACCTCCAGGCATTCAACGTAACAAAGAAGCGATTACTTCACCGACTCGTGTCTCATTGTTCACTCCGAACTTAGTAATGAAAGTCAGTGGGCAGAAAGTTACGGTACCTATTTCTTTCTGAATCGCTCGCATACTTTTCTATCTCTTTCTTAAGACAATCATTCGAACTGCTTTGCGACTGAGTTTATGAGTCGACAGTTTAAAGCTATTCTAAATGACAGTGGGTTTGAAAATCTCTCGAAAGGAATCGGTATCCATTACACGACAGAGAATTTGGAGCAGGTCCAGCTCAATACGCTACAATAAGTTCTACTTTAACGGGATACTTCAGAAATGAACAACGCGTCGCAACTCCGAAGAAATTATGTTTGGGATGGCTCATTCAGTAACTGCTGCCTCGAATATAGCTATTTAATATCATCAATTTGATGCTTGGTCGAGCGAAAGGTTTGAATCTGGCGTGGCGTGAAATTGTAGCAATGATTGCCGCTTGGTGTCCAGCAGAGGTTCGCTATTCACGGTCGAAATGGCAAACTATGCTCTCGCGACACAACCAGGGGCTAGCGGCTTTAATGAATCCTATACTGTAAATTATTGTTGACCCTTATAAGAGACACAGTACAATAAGCTGAACTGAACTCGAGTTAGTTCAACACTATAATTTTTGAAAACTCGGTAGTTCTTTCATAGGTTCCATCCTGAATTTCCAATCTAGTTTCGAATTCGAAAATACGATTTTTACAATATTCAATTAATCAGTTTCTTTGATGGATCGGTGATAGTTTACCGTCGTAGGGCGCTCTGTTATCATGATAGCTTCAAGGTTCGTTGACAAAGCCGCGCGCGAGGTACCTATAATAAACCAGAACTAGGTGTCGCAG
Source organism: Tupiocoris notatus (assembly GCA_037159825.1). Lineage (NCBI taxonomy): Eukaryota > Metazoa > Arthropoda > Insecta > Hemiptera > Miridae > Tupiocoris > Tupiocoris notatus. Next base: position 215,807 of record JASJUZ010000431.1, on the reverse strand, counting down.
ATACAGATCCCATCGGCTATCTCCAGCTGTCATCTTCCAACGACGGGTCCCATTCCGTTTACGTTCAATTGGGGATTCCAATTACCCGGGAAATGTCACTTGTTATTAGATTGAGCGCTTATATGAGGTTCCCATTTACATGGTATGGCGCATAACCATTGCACAACCAACTATCCGGCTATTGATTACACAATAGAGTGATATTCAGCTCTTCTCAACCAAACAACCGCCGAGCAATTACAATTGCCAATGTCGGACGACAAACCGCTTGTTTCTGCGGGATCATGGTTTCCTCTGTTGGTTTGATTACCGAGTTTGACTTACAAGGTATTGTCGTAGATGCTTGGCATAATATCGGTTGATTCGATTCAATTTATCAGAGACTGAAGATCGACCGAATGTAACAATCTGTCGTGAGTTTCAATTTTAGCCGCATATTGCAAGTCAATTTTTTGGTTTGAAATTTGATGTTTCACGTTTTAAGGCTTGTAGTATCTAAATAAATAAAAACTGTCCGTCCGTCGTACGCCAGTCTTTTCTGAAGAAACTATAGAAGCTAAATACTTGAAATTTTCACCAAAAAATCAATCTTGGTCTGGCAATGGCTCAATTCTCCAACCTAATCGCTATCTCAATTTTAAGGGTATTTGAAGGGTTTTGGGAGGGAGAAAATTCGTTTTACCAGAAAGAGGTGTGTTTGGTATCAATTTCTAAAGGTTTTTTGACCTTGCGGGGTCGATTGATTCAATAGTTCCCTAGTTATCGCAGTTTTTGTGTTGAATTTTAGAGATTTTCGGAAATTTGCCCTGCGTGTTGAACTCATTTTTGAAGTTACAAAAATCGTCTATATTCGTTGGAACGTCAAACACTCTCTACAGCTGTATCGTTTTTGAATAATTTAACTCTTCTTCACAATTGAATTTGGAAAGCCTTTGAAAGGTTCACGATTTTTACAATGCATACCAAAGGAGTTTTTCTTCTTTTCGTGAGACGTCAAGAATTTATTTCCTACCAACTTTTTTGTTGCTGTATTTCTCGTATGTCAGGTAATCTAGAAACTCCATCGTCGGCAATGCGAAAGTAGACCCCCGTCGATTTCGCCTTTCAATTGCATTATGATAGTGATCATTTATAGGGCTTCCGCGGATTATACTGCAAGCATCAAACGAGGGTGTATTCGTTTGTGCGACGTTTTGTTTCACACTGCGGTGAACGAATAACGAGATCCAATTTCTTTGGAAGCCGACATTCTTTCCGCTCAGCATGAGCGTCAGACTGGCGCAGATCATTATAACTTCAAACAAGGGGTTTGGCATTTTCAAGAACAAAATAACGTCACGACTCGGTCACTGAACCGAGCTATAATAACGACGGCGAGGTTATCTTGATTCTTTAATTATACAAAGTCTAATTGAATAATTTGAGTAATATGAGTTGTATAAGTAATTTGAGTAATGAGTTATTTGAGTTATGAGTATAATAGCGGGCTATGAAAAATAATTCTTATTTTCTAATGTTAACCGAATTAGGATTATTGAACTAATTGGGTTGACAGTGTCGTCAAAATCTACTCACCATCCAATCAGGATAGCCAACATTAACCACCAATACCTGATAGAACTAATTGTCAAATGATTCCATAATACCAGAGATAAGAAAAGAAAAGAAATTATTTCTCTTATACCTGTCACTCAGAGAAAAAAATTTAGATATTAGCCGTTATCCACGTGCTTTTAAAACATCATACAAGAGTATCGTTCATAATAAAAGTTTTAAAAACGATCTATTAATAACATAAAAAATATCAAATTAATATAAAAATAGTAAATTTTTCTAAGTATTCAAAGTATCAAATATAAAAATAGTAAATTTTTCTAAGTATTCTTAATGTTCATTCTGACAATTTTAACGAAATCTCAATTACGTAATCGCCCAGCCAAACTTTTTTCGAATTTTCAAGTACGTCAGAAAACGAAGTTGTCCACCACTTTCCACTCTCACATTATATATTTAGGTACCATTATATAGTACCAATTAGTAGTATAAATATACCGATTATATAATTAGGTACCATTTTCGTTCATTCGTAAACTCCTTAATTCGTCGAACAATACTTACAGAATCCACATATCTCCACGCGAGCACTATTTTCTACGTGCAAACCACGTCGTCGACAAACATAATTTATTTAGGTAATATTCCATTTTCAAAGCGCTAGTCGTTTGCTAGATTTGATAGTTTCAGGACGGGCTAAGAAAAAGGTACCTACTGAGCAGCTGGAAGAATTTTTTAGAGAAATCAATAAATTCTGTTGAAGTGTTCTATTTCGGTATCGCTTATAATCAATTTGTTAATCTGCGATTTCACGCTTAAATCCCCATGTGTTTAAAATAAATATATGATTTCACATTAGCAATAAGATTCTGCTGATTATATTCTTTCAGATCGTGTCATTGTCGCCTACTTCTCAACGATCCCACCCAACTTTCACGCTCTCCATTGTTTGATTTTCAGCCTTAGCAAGCCTGCACAGCCAACCCAAGGACGCCATTGTCGATTCTCTGCATTCCTGTTTAGTTCTTGAAAGCGCAGAGACGTGGCGATCATCAGAACAGGAAGGGTATGATATTGACTCGGCGGAGAGTTCTCATTTTAATTCACCGTACCAACCCAAGGCGTGACTCAATGTCATGAAAGATACTTCTCTCTTTTTACCGCCGATCACATTCAATTTTACTGTGGCGAGTCCACGACTTACGAATCTTACTGCTTTTATAAAAATACAAGCAACAGCAATATAATGATGATAAGCTGTGGGGACTTCAAAGAATTTCTGTCCGGCTACGATAAGTGACGCACTTCAGTCATTGTAATTCCGAGTTGGTTCTGAGAATATTAGAATAAGGGAAATAAAATTTCTCTCGGTTTATTCGAAACATTTAAATTCGGGCGGAAGATATTTTCCTCAAAATACATCGGTCTGGCTCATTTTGGACACTGAGGTATGATTCTCAATGGTTCATTCGCGGTGCGAAGATACAAGAGGGTGTTTGGGAGCTTTCACCTTATGAATTTTATAAGGTCGCACTGCAGGAAAGCCAGACAACCCTAGCTAGAGCATTGTAAATGTAAAGTGGAAATGGAAGGGGTCTGTTATGGCTAGTGGTTAATAATGAATTCGAAAGGAGCGCTGCAGATCTATAATATCTTAGTCTCTTCAGAACGTGGTGGCATAAAGCACATCGACGCTACAAATCAATCCTCGTCGACGAACTTCGCGAACACTTTTTCGATCGAAGGTTTTGAGACGTCTAATTTTTGGAAAACTCAAATAAACCTATTTTCCTGACAACATACAATTCTAGCAACATTGCCTCGGTTTGATTTGATATTTCTTTATAAATCACAGCCAGTCACATCACTTTTGTACAGGCTTGCCTTCGAACCCTTAAAATGTTTATGTTACAGCGTTAGATCTTGTGAGTCACCTTGTCCTCACATAATTGGCACAATGTAAGCCGACTCCTCTACCTGCCCGAATCCCCAATGCTCGGCGAATCCAAAGCGAAGCAGTGACTTTGTAGTACGTAGAAGCAGTCAAAAGTGAGGCAACTCAACGTCTGAGAAACTAAGTCAGTTGCCGGATCATAAAGCACGTTCCTCAGTTCGGCTCGAGTATTTTCTAGTCATTTGAGAAGGACACGCTCGCTTTGAAATGGTTCCCATAACACGTGGAAGCATTGGAAGGTCGAATAGTGCAACTGACCGCGAAACACATTTACAAACAACAAGAGCGAAACGACGAGAAACTTGGTATTTCTTGGAGGTTTCACTGTTTTCACAAAAGTGATGGCTAAAAATGGTAATAGTTCGACCTTCTGGCTGTTATCCAAGCTATTGAGTGCGTTGAAATTGCATTGGGGCCTTAACGAAGCTTTGAATGTAACCACGAAAAAACCTCACGTGGTCAAATTAGGGAAGGTAACACAAGGCGTGCTCCATAACAATGCTTCGCTGGCGATAACGAGTCGTATCACGTACGAGCTTTGAGCTTACACAGCCTTTTCATTGCGTAAATCAATACACAGCTACCAAGTATTAAAACACCAACTGAAATCCAAGTTAGTAGCGGTTTTCTTCTAAAAAAAAAAAAAAAATAATAATAAAATCCACTCTATGTTGACTGATTGTAAGAAGAATGCGAGTTAGAATGTCGATGGTGATGCGGTAGACAAGTTTCCCGAGTCCATTACAACCAACTGTTTCGGAATTGCTTTTCATTGATTTCGCTAACTAATCTTGATTAGAGCCATACCGCTGGAAAAATTTTTTTTAAAGTTCCTACTTTCTCCGAAAAAAGTTTTCCTAGCGCATAAATATAATCGAATTGTAAATGGAGGCCTTACTAGGCGGGTGTCGTTGAAAAAGTAGATAATCAAATGATACTCGACTGAAGGCCGACTCAAGGAAGTATAAGTATCAAGTTCGATTTTTTGCATGCTTCCTCGAACTGAAGGGCTCATTATGGCGTAATATTGCATCTCCCTGTAGAAGAATAGCTATATTACACAGGCATATATTATTATGGTTACGAAATGTGTCTAGAAAGAGCGAAGAAGGAATTGCACCTCTCTGCCAAAAGCAAAAGGAGGGAACAACATGCCACCTCGAGCGACCTCATTGATTTTCAAAGCTGTTAATCTACTCAGGCCGTATGGGGCACGTGGGGTGTTTGAATGGGCCTTAATAAACATGTTGCATGATTCGTTCCTTCGCTCACGTCTACCGAGTCTTGATCGGATGCGAGCGACTGGTTTATCGGCCTTCCTTCCTTCCTTCAATCCCACAATACCCGCCAGAATCGTGCATCTATACTTTCTGTCGACCTTCGAACGCCTTTCAACCGCAGCTCGTTCCATTCATAGGTTTCGAATGACTGAACATCTTCGTCATTTCGCCGTAATCGCTTAGCCAATAATTTTCTCAAGGTTTTCTTCGAACAGTTTGCACGAATTTGCCATTAGCAACCGAACATTGATGGAGCGAAATAATTTTAAGCGATTTAATATTAAACGCACAGAAAATATGGAAATACATTAAGGTGAATATTTTCAACTATTTAATCAAATTTCCCAGCATGTTTCTCCACTCTATTGTACCAATTTTCAGTGCTAACGCATTGATATACACTGTGTATAACATAAAGAAATATTGAATAAAACTTGTTGCCAACATAGGTAATAACAAAAAAAAAAAATAAATAAATAAAAAATAAAATAAAACGGGTTTCACCGTCACGTATTAAAGTTGCCCAAATCGTTTCAATATTCCAAAACTGATTATTCATGGATATATTTGATCATCTACTAGAGCGCTGTACATTGCAGACTTTCTTTAGAAACGCATGTTGTAAATTCCGCACCATCGGTTCATTGACAGTGGCAGAATTGAATTAACAAAGCTGATTTGGATTGTCAGGGTCTCAGTGGAGAATTACTACAAGGAAACCACAGATCTACCGTCAACCCATCAAAGTCCTTGGCACCGCCAATCGGCGGGTGACCTGTTGCACAAATCACCCGAGATCTCCCGCTAGGAATCTGCGAACCAGTCCTTACGCAATGCGCTTAACGAGCCGAACAGTCGAATCGTGTCGGAACCGGTAATACAAGGTTACCGCGGGTTATTCCCATAACTTGTTCAAAATAGAAATTTTACCAAGAAATAAAATTTAAGAGCGATCGTCCCGGTTCTTGGAACTGTTTAGCATACTCGCATAATTAAAACGAACCCAACATATTAGTACTTTATTTACTTCACGGCAAGTAATTAATTAACGATATGATCGAATTGTTACCCCGAAGAGTAAACGATATTCTGATAATTTCTTCAATACCTATACTCGCAATTCATTATTCATCCAAACCTACGAATACATTTTTTCGTCGTTTTTCATTTTTGTATTCTGATTTTGTAGCTGATTGCAAAGGTAATTTTGCCAATGTCATCGATCTGTCTGTAACCAACTCGAACACGATGCTGCTTACTGGTACCTGTAGATGTAAAAGTTTTACAGAAGTTTTAAGAATTATCAGCTGATGAGGCGAAGTAACGAATTATAATTATCCTAACGAGAATTTTAGTACCAAACTATATCTCAATAGGTTCATCGATTCATAAAAATTAACTTTTATCATCAATCGAAACTAAAGTCTATTCTAGAGGCATCTCGCTACGACGAATCGGGCTATTCGTTCCTCAATTACTAGAATTGGCAGCGTATTTTTCCACTCGGCGTATCAGTTGCTCGATGCTTGGACAGACGATTTAACTCAAGCGTTCGGTCTGGATAGCCTGATTCTACGGCCCGCCTGGCATTCCCCTATCAGCCGTTCGCACCGGCCATCCACATCCACTTGTTCGACGTCTGTCTGTCTTCAATTAAACCGCACCAGATCGAGATAGCTTAAAGAGACGATGAAAATGTCTCTTTCAGTATTTCAGTCGATTAGCCATTTTCCCGTGAAACGTTTCTAATTGCCCATGACTATATTATTTTCAACTCGAGATAAAGCCGTTCCAAGAGATAAAAACATGCGAAAAATATGTTCCAATTAACTATGAACTGTAATGGAATTATTTTTCATCATACTCTTTTCGTTATGAATAGAATCGTTCTAGTTTCCGAGTTTTATATGTTTACCACCCTTTTTCGAAAATTCGCTAATTTCGCTGCTTAATCTTTCCGCAGAAGGGCGAGGGAAAAAATAGAGAAAATAAACATCACAATAGAATTAGAAGTTCTCGACTTAGTTCTCGAATTTTTATTATACAAGCTTTGGAATAAAAATACTTGCTATAAAAATAATAAACGTCGTCAGAACGTCATGCGTCATCGATTTCATTTGACGGCGCAAATCACCTCATAAGGAGAGCAACCTATGCCATGAGCGAATTAATTATTCACTGTTAGTCCACGAGGAAAATTATAATTAGACCAAAAATAAAAAATGTATAGTAATATTCGGACATCAATGATTTTTTTTCGAGTTAGTGCTACATGAAAACTTGTCGCTTCAATTTTTTCCATCTCAATACGGTAATATTAAATACCACGTAATTTCTGCAGTAACCGCATTTCATAGGGTGAATAACTCGCGATAATTTCGAGTAGGTTGGTACCGATTTTGAAAAAGGAGTTGTTCATCTCAAGTCATACAAAATCAGATTCGCGTAAGGTGATTGCTTTCATAAATGGCAGTTCGAAGCCATTAACGCTAGTTGAAAATCGTGGGAATTCGAATATTTAAGCAGGCAATGGTTCGGTTTTCGGAGCTATGTATCAATTGTTATGATTCTTTTCGTAGGTGTAATGAACAACCAATATGAATCGTCGAAGTTTCTCGTACGTATCTATTTCAAGCGTAATCTTGCATTATTCAGTGAGTTAACGTGGTTATAGGTTAATGGAGGAAGCCATTCGAAACTGGTATGCTACGGCACGTTCAGGTAGTTAAAATAGATGACGCGGCCTCGAATGTGCGTTCACGAACAGGATGCTCTCGCATAATAATCATGAATGAACAGAAAATGGGGTCAAAATGGTAGAAAATCAACGGGAACTCCCGCAGTTATGTAGATGATGGCAATTTTGTGACAGCAGTCGTTGGGGGCGTTAAACAGCGACAGCGCTCCGTGGATTCAAATAGTAGATTAATTTTTTCGCTACTCGCCTTCGGCAACATATAATCACTTCATACTTAAAATACATTCACTGGCAGTAGGACACATCTTTGAATAATAAATACCTACGCGCAGAGGAATGCAGAACGTCACGTAAGAGTCATAGTTAAAAACTGCAGACGTTAGTATGAACTAGAAACTGAACATGCATGGATATTAAAATTCCAATATAATTTAAATTCGTCAACTAGTTGAACAAGGATGCATGGCTTCCAAAATTTAAATTACTATATTTATTTTGACAACAGGTGCCGGGAGTATAAAATATACTTAGTTTCCACGAGATATCACTTTCAAAGCACGTAGGGTACCAATGTCACGACAATTCCCACCTAGGTAACTTTTAGCCTTCACCGTCCATCTCTGTCGCAAGCGCACTCCGTGTTTTATTGCCCTGGCTCCCCGGACCGCATTATAATTATGACACTGGGAAGGATTAATCACTCTCGGATGTACTTCCCATACGTCTGACAACCCTCGGCTCAACTCGTAGCCGCACACGAAAAGCGACTTCACTAAAAACCCCTGACGCCAGCAGGCAAAGGCACGGTTGCTCCAGAAGGGAGGTTTTTGCTTGCGTCTACACGACTTGCCACTTTGAGGCTTTTCTCACATCCACGCGATGAAAGAGACGGAATAAGTAGCGCCATCCTCGTCGTGCCTGCTTCCTTCAGCGCTGTCACTTTGAGCTCTTTTCATAAGTGATGTATTACGGAGGAAAATTCCAGGCGTAGTATAGTTTTTCTTGGTATCGTTCGACTCATTGTTTCCTAAGACATCTTTCTTCCCTGAGGCTATTCTCGCTCAAGCTGTACACTTTTCTCTTGAATATTTATCACGACGTAGAGTATGTGATGACTTTCTAATTTAAGCTGTTTCGGACCCGCTCTCTACTCAAACTATCCAGAAAAATTTCGGTTAGAAAATAACATGGAAATCATTTATTGAATCGGGAGCCAATTCAATGGAGAAAGTTCAGTATTTCAAAGATTGTTCAAACAGTTTAGTTGACTATTTCTCATCGGAATCATACGTGAATAAGCAATTTTATTTTAGAGTGATACGGCAATATTGATAGTTCAATAATGACCAGTTTAAAGGCTTCAACGTTGTTTCATTCAGAGGCATCTGAAATACTTAGCCATTGAATTTTCGTTCGTTAGGTCCAATTGGCTTTAGCTCATTATCGAGCTGTACGATATTCCTATACTGGTATGGGTGTACCTGTGCATGCGTAGGTGGAATAAGAGGTCAGGATTGAAACTGGGCTGTTGTGCTTGTGGAAGCTCTGAAGGGTTGTTGCCACTTCTCATTCTCTCTTCCTTCCGTCCCACGAGGTCTGCTGTTGTGGCCATCGTGAGCTCGGCTCGGAAGGGTAGACCATCAGTTGCAATCAAGTTTGTATTAATTCAAGCACCCTTGTTCCCCACTGCAAGGCTCTCCTGCTTCCCGTTTTGCCTCAACTCGCCGCATAATGCCGTAGTCGGGTATAATGCCGTAATTGGACAGGGATGGGGGAGAGCAATCCTAGCGCGGCTATTAGACGGATGTTGGTATAGGTAGCTATATAGCCCTCAGTACCAGTCCGGTACTACGATGGCGTCCTGCCTTCAGGGGGAACTCTTGTGCCGCGCCTTTGTCATGATACAAACGGAGATAAGATTACAATAGCGATCCCGCATCTTCCACACAGGCCTTTCTTCAACTTTCATGAAGAGCGAGGGAATATAATTCCTCTACGTCGAATCCTCTTTGATTTCAGACATAAAGGAGCCTAGCGCACAGAAAATGCAGGAAACTTATCATCAAGATGGTGTACCCAGAAAAATTTGAGAAGCTAACGGATCATTGAGAGTATGTAAGAAATTCATAAGCAGCACTTATTAACCATTGCGATCAATTATTTTTTCTCTTCTCCTTTCCAACAATGATCCAACGGTATAGCATCGAATATTGTTGAAAAACAGAGTTTCCCTACTCGTAAAACCTCTACAACGATAATTTCCCGGTTCTGAGCTCGACGGTAAAACCAGTGGCGTGCATTGACTCGTTTTGCAGCATGAGTGGCAGCATTGATCAAAACGCCTCCCTGGGTAAAACAGGAAACGAATTGTGTTAGCGGTGATTCCATTATCTTTTCATTACTACGGTCCAGTGTCGTCGTTTCCACTAGAGAATTCATAGCAGCGTAGAGCTCCTATAAAAAATGGGAAAGTGAGAGGCGAAGCGGCGAATAGCGACAATGTTTCTCGGTTGGCGGTAGATGAATTGGTATCGTAAATAATAAACGATTTTTATATGCCGTCAGCAATGTACAACGAGTGGCGCTGAAACCAATGAAAGGAGACCGGAGAATTCGTAATTTCTCATCACAAGGTACAAATCAAATTTCATTCCAATATTTTTTCGTACTTTTACCATTGTTAATCGACATAGGCACTCAAGTAGCGGTGACCTTTCGAATTATCTTCGAGAAGTTCTTGGCGACAGAAACTGCTTTTAAAAGAAAGTTCAAAAAAGTTAGGTACCAACAAACTCACCCAAACCATCACATATAATCCAACATTCGAATTCCACAGTTTTACTATTGGATGCATAAGTCGTATTTAATCCGAAAGTACTATGCTGAAACGTATCATCGTTCGTCGTAAATACAGCGCGAGTTTAATGAATCGGTCGAAGTTGAATTTTATTGCGAGCATTTTCTCGATCTCAACCCCAGGCGAAGTCAAGTGGTAATGAAAATAAGATTAATGTTTCATCGCTTCTAAGCTTGAAATAAAGAGGAACCTAGAAAGGGGCGAAAGCCTTCACAACAACTAACAATTAAATTTTAACTGTAAGTTCTGAATATTTTAATAAATGGGGCTATTGATTTTAATACCGAGATCCCCGAGCTGGTGGTACCTTATGAGAAAGTGCGAAGGCAACGACCTCATTGAAACAAACGACGGGGGACTGGTGATTTTCATTAAAACGGAGCACTTCAACCTTTTCCATGAATAAGGAAAGCCGTTTCGAGCATCAGGCTCCCGGATAATAGGTCGTTATAAAGCTTTTGATCTCTATCTTGCAGATTGATCAATCTTTGCCAATTTTTCGCTCGCTTTTACAGCAGTTTAAAAGGTTTTTTTTTACGAAATTTTGAGTCACGAGCAATTATAATTTTTGGAAAAGAATTGCATTATTATTTACAGCAACAGTTACTAGAAACTGAAGTGATATTTTATGTACGTGAAAATTAGCGTTTCCTCTTTTTTTCACTATGTTTTGGTACACGGCAAGCTTGAAGAACTTTGGCGCTGGATTTGATTCATTTAGTGTAATGCTCGCCAGTTATAATTCATTCAACCTTATATTCAGTCTTTTCTACTTCGTATAAATCACCAACGTTCCATCAGGCTCCACTTTCTTCATTTCAAATTAAGTTTATTTAATCATAATCACAATATACTAATCATAGGTACAAATAATATTCTTGTAGTTTCAAGCCTGATGATAGAAATATTGAAGCAAAGATTCGGAGCGAATCGGTTCCCTGAATTGTAACTGAAAAAAGAGGCTGTAGAGAAAAAAATGGATATTTTAACAGCCAGTAAAACCTCTAAATTCCACCATAAGAATTTGCGGAGCTTCGCTTATACATATTAATAAATTCGTACTCTTGAAACAGTATACTCAAGTTTCCCTTCTTGGTCATCAATGAGTAATAATGTTTAATACGGAACGGTTACAGTTCGAGCGCTCTATCCCTCTCAACGGAGCTAAAGAGCTTTTACTGGGTATAGGCTAGCTCAGTTGTTTAAACGAGCTTCATCGTCTACCTTTCGGAGGCAATCCGTATCGTTTAGCCGATTAGCGAATGCCGGATGAATGGTGCGAATTCTGTTGAACCTAAAACAGGGAATCAGCCGTATTGAGAACCCCCTCGAAAGAGAGAGCAGGCGGAAATATTGAAAAATAAACTGAAACGAGCCTCACCGAATTCATTTCAAGTGTATCACGGATAAAAATAAAGCAACCAGACGTAAATGAGTGGAAATAGTTTCATGATAAAATTACCTAGTAATTCTAATTGAGTATTATAATTCTGAAACGGGGAAATACTTATTTAACTATCACAATTTGCATGTAAGCTACTGGCGAAATTTGCATCTTCTCCATGATCTTTAATTCATCCGTCCAATCTGCAAAAGATGGATTCGAGGACTAGCCGAGGCAGGGGCGCTTCATTAAAATACCGTGTTTACAAGGGGAACACGTTAAACCCATGTAACGTGTGAATGGTCCCTGGACCGAGCGGGTGAAAACACAACATGCAAACACACACACCGTAAGTGCTGCGCAACGCACGACCCTTTCAAAAAGCAATCGATAATCCTCAGTTTCGCCACTTCATTAAGCGCAGACGCTGCAAACTCTCATGTTAAAGGATGGAAAGTCTCAGCAAAAGTTTCAAAAATGCGAAGAAGCTTTAGATTTGCTTGGTTATGTGTATTCGGGGAAGAAAAATGAATGAGTAAGAAAACTGTTCCGGTCATAAGAGTACCGAGAAATTATACCGTATAATTTCTGATCAGGTAAACAACATTTTTAGAATAATTGCCAGACATTCCAACGGAGAGGAATATTGACAGAATTCAAAAATAAAATGTGAGTCTGTAGTAATTATACATGGCTAGTTATAAGTGTAACTTTTCGTTGTTATTGAGTTATGAACGGTCTATGCAAGTGAAAACCCGATTTTTTTACCTCTAACAATGTTTCTCAAAGCAAAAAATGTTTTGCTTGTTTTTTAAAAGTTTCTATCGGTTAAAAGATTGTACGAATGATAAAGATTTCACAAGTATAGTAGAAAAACGAGGAAAACTAGTTTCTTGTTTAAAAAATCACAATTTTCTCACTCTAAAAAAAATCTAATTCAAAGTTTAATTTTTGATAAAAAAGACTAACGGACTAAAAATCGAACGGAACGAAGAAATGTTTTCATAGCACCAACGATAAACCACCATATTGTGGTGATATACTTGGAATCAAAACAGTCGTAAAATTATTCAGGACAAAGCTCTTCAAAACTCATAGTGATCGTTGACTTATTGAAAAATATTTTCTTCGCTTCTACAAGCTTCTTCGCTTCTTTCTTTTCTTCTACAAAAATATTTTCGTCAAGTTCATTCACTGTAACTAAGGTATTAGGCTAATCTTTTATAATCCATGAAGAACAGTACGAAAGAAAATATTTTCGTACCAATTGGTTTTATTATGTATCCTGATAGAAATTTGAAAGCAGTCTTCCGCACCATTTTTTCCACAGGATAACTCTATTGTTTCCAAAATTACGACCGCAGTTCGAGTCGACGGAACGTCGTACAATCTTAAAACTACGACCTCGGCGACGCTGCAGAAAATGTCATTGACGCGGGCTTCTACGGAGAAAGGGGCGTTTTTGGTGAGCGCTTTTAATATTCCATGAGATCCGAAAGTAGGAGAGGATGCTCGGGCGGCATCTGGCGCGGTTTTGCCCTTGCACTATCCTGTTACGGCTAGGACCTTCCTCTTCTCTTCGGCGGCTCCCCTCTCACCCGCGGGACCCTTCCAGGGCTCAGCCGGTGCCCGTAAAGTTAACCAAAATCAGAATTTATTCACGCCCCGGGGACCTTCGGCCGTTTTGTTTACCCTTCGCCATCCAGAGACTAGTCGGCTGAAGGCGTTGAAGGTAGCGACATTGTCGCATTCTTACTATACCTATCACGTGACCGTAAGGTATAAAATATGACCATGCTTATAAAGTTATTCCTCAGGATGAACCGAAAATCTTCAAAAAATAAACACATCCCATGCGAAAATGCAATATTTCGCCATTTACATCTTACAGTTTATTATTTTAATGTATGCGTAAATATTACTACCGCAACGTTCTGCTTGTTTCTCAGACTACTTGCCAACGCACCGCACAAAAATTGCTTTCTCTTCATCATAAGCAAAAGTAACCACAAATATGATCAAATGAAATTTAATAGTAGACGCGTATAATTTCTGAAATCTAAAACGTCAGCAAATCGGCATGAGCTGGTGAAAAAATTAAACCCCCATTGAACATAATTTTGAAAATTGCAGTGATAGAAATATGACGACACCCTGGTCGTACAATTCGAAATTTAGAAGAGAGAGATGAAAAGCGTTGAAGTTGGAATCTTGAATAGCATATACATGACAATACTAGGGCGTTATCTGAAAACTAGGTACAACTTCGCCATTGAAAGTTCCCCGAAAAGGGCAGTGTTTATTTTGGAATGTCAGAAACTGCTGGCAAATTGGTTAGCGGACCGCAGGTTTCACTTCGCAACGAAGTTTGTACATTAATTTAGTCCGTCAAAACGATTCGAGTGCAGAACCGCAGCGGAAGCCTGTTCAACCGCTCCTCGTCCCCCGCTTGTGCTTTAATTGTTCAGTCGGACAACGGTAGCGAATTACCACGACCATCAAACGCTAATTTTCCAACTTCGAACGAGAGAATAGACCAATAAAGGAGAGATCAAATTGAGCACGATACCAAAAGCGTTCGTTTTCCAATTCCGAAACAGAGAGGACTTGGCATTTAGTCTTTCAGAGTACGGCTACCTAACCGAAGTAGATTCCTGATTACCTGAATAGCAATAAACGCACTTCTTGCCAATTTAAAAAGGAATACTATTCTATTTACAGCAATGGCTCAGTTAAATTCAACTTCAACTCCGAACACAGGTAAATGATTATTATATTCATTCAATAAACATGGAAGTGATAATGAAGTCCTGATAATTCCAAAACGTACGCGTTGGTAGTTAAATTGGAGGAAAAAACCGTGGGAGAATTAGAATAATTAACGAGTTTTAAGAGCATTACTCTGTTTTTCTTCGAAGCAATGCTTCATTAGCAGGTCAACCCCGATGACCCCAAATTGTTCTAATACGTTTTTCAGGCGCCGAATCTTCGTAATTAAATGAAATTAGGAATTTCCATGAAAATTAATTTTGGTCGTCCTTGTGTTTTGCAAGACATTTAATTTCGTTTCTGAAGAGAGGTGAAATGTGGAAAAGCTTTCAGCGTGCAATAACGTTAACAATGTTAAATTATGATGCTGTCTGGATGGGTGGAGAAGTTATTTGTCGGGGAACACTGCCAGCATTATTAATCAACTGGTTTATCGAGAGGGGAAATAATATTAAATTACACATTTTTACTTACAGCCGCATCATTCAATTAAGGCTCAATGCTGACGTACGTCTAATTATCTTATGTTGTGATGTCGGTGATTTTTTCCGTTAATTAATTCATAATTCGAGTAAAGTTTTCAGACCGATCAAAAATTGCATGCTTGAAGAATATTGATTCTAATCATGGATATATTTTTTCTTTTTTGCTCGATCCCTCAACATTTCCGATTCCCTCCAGCAGAAAGCAGCCTGCTGGGCAGATTTCGTTTTCTCATCCTTTTTTGTGAGTTCCTTCCTTTTTTTGTTTTACATTTGCGCGCTTCAGAGAGGATCATCCAGTTCTTCCTGTGGTGGTAGAAAACGGAGGAGGAATAACATCGGGAGTATTCGCGGAGTGGAGAGGTGAGTACCCCTTGGGAAATCTACTTCTTATGCCGGTTGCGTGAGGCAGCTGACTCAATATTGGAAAGGGAGAAGGGAAGAAACTACCAGAGTCACTCTGAACCCGGTTATGGTCAACTGCTGAGTCTTTTTGCTTCGTGGGTTCACCCTACGAAAATAAATTATGCACTCTTATTTTTTCGGAAAATTTTGATGGCCCAGTTTCATTCGCAATAGAAGCCAATAGAAATATATTCATCTCAACTCACGAACCGCGGGTTTCGCAATCATGTTCGAATATGACTCGCTCCCGTTGAAGGCGATAGAACTATTTGAATCGAATCGCACTTAGAAACAAGTAAAACATTTTTGAACAATCGGTGTTCACTGGTAAACAGTCTGGGGACAGTTTTCAATCACCATTGTTTGGCTTTTATTCTCCAATCTTTTCCCAGCGCAGTTACTGCTTGACAGAAGTGACATTGCTAGGGGGTTTGTGGTTTGCTGAAGCTGCAATGAAAGGTGGCATCGAATGAAAAAGCTTCGAAAGGGAAGTCTTTTGAAAGCAAAAGTACGGTTGATTTCGCCTTGGCACACTCTTGTCCGTTTCATTTTGAATTGTTTCCCCTTCGCGGAGGTTCATTCTCTTTTTCATACTCAGTGCTATCCTCCTGTTTACTGACATCTCCAACCGCAGTTTTTCGACTGCAATCAAGAACGAATCGATCTTTCTATTATGAAAAACAATGTACAACGATGTATTCGTACAACCGGGGACAAAAAAAAGCAGAATTCACTATGCACATCTCCTGCGTTTCGCTTCAGAACAAAAATCAATTTAAAACAAATTAGGAACTTGCGCCACGGCTATCTACCACTATCGCCCATCAAGAAGGTAAAATACGGCTCAACGATGGCTGCCGAAAATTTTATTTTCTAATGCGAAACTAGTTGAGTACACAGTTCGACTTTCTCTCTTAATTATTGCGTCGAACGATGAAGCGAAAAACTCGGGGCTACAGACTATTCAGATGCTGCTGTCCTAATTAATTAACTCAAACGTATCTCGAAAACTTGAAATATTGAATCTCCACAAGCATAATGGATGGTACAAGCGACCCGAAATAGGGCGCTGGATTGTGAGAGTTTTAAAAACGTCCTCACTGCTCTGAAGTTGCTTCATGAACTGGAGGATACCGAATTTGAGTGGAGGCTCCCGAGCAAGTGGGCCAAGCCAAAGGGAAGAATTTAATTATTTCGACCCCTTTTTTGAAGAGCGTTTCATACCCCAGCTTCATGTTACTCTCTCCAACGTTGAGTGCCCTCTCGTCAATTCATCTCCAAGCCAATATTCAATACACTTAATGCACACGCTCTTGACAAACATACACTCTTGTAGGCTTGAGCGTAAAATATTTATATTATAACCCCTTTCCGCAATCCCTCCGATAATAACATACGTACCACCGGGGCAAAAAATAATATTGAATCAACGATATTTTCCGTCAACGTAACGCTCTTTAGCTACAATTCAATTACTTTCAGGACTATGAGTTGATGTAACGAGACTGAAGAGGCTAAATTTTTATAGTAAACGTGAATGACCTGTAACGTAATAATTTTATTGCCAGAAATGCAAAGCCTTAATTTATGCCTTAAGGTAAGTTTAATAGGCCTTCAAAACATATGATAGATATCACCAAAAAAATATTCGGTTCAACTGTATTTTTATAGGTGGCTTCGAACAGAAAACATTGGCATATTTATGTAACAAAAAAAAACCCCGCAAGTCAACCACAGTAACCTCCTCCTTTTGAAGTCGGTTAAAAATTACAATGCTGCAGTAATTTTTTTATTATCAGTTCTAAATCAAAGATTGATTGATTGTCGTTCGAAAAGGCTGAGAATATAATAAAAACCATTCTCCAAATTCAAAGAGGTCGAATTTAATCATTTCCGCGGCCACACGCCTTGACAATTCGCCCATTAGCCAGCGCTTTCATTCAAGTGTAGAGCAGCAGTCTGAAAAAGATCAACCCAAATTGCTCCGCACTCGGTCTTTCAAAATTCCGATTTCAACTATATTCAACCTTCTAGCCTAAAGGGACTTTCGCCTTTACAATGGTCAAAGCGTTAACAACGTCATGAATAGACTAACAGGGTTGATGTCTAAAAAAGGGATTTCACTGGCCTTTGAACGAGTCTCAGTTATTCGGGAGGAAACCATAAAACCGTCGAATAATGAAGGTTCCAGAACAGTATCAGTTTCAATACTATCGAAAGAGTCTTCGTTATTCGCTTATCTGTAACGAGTAAACAGTTTTTATCACCTAATAAATTCGGTTGCAAAAGAAGTTTAATCATTAAATTATAATAGGCTAGCTCATAATTGAGATTGATAGATCTATTAATAGGCCCTTATTAAAATTATCGAATCACTAAGTCGAACATTGGCCAGTAATTGCATTCAGAACTCGTTGATTGCAGAATTTCGAGTTGATTTTATAGTTAAAACGTGGATATATTGCATATATATTCGGAAGTATGTGATCCTCGGTATGTTCTTGTCCAAAACACTTTAACGGACATTAGTGACTTTCCAGACCTTCAAACTATTTCCGTCCTAGCCCACGAGCTCAGACAAGATGGCCGTCTAGTAAACACAAAAATGTAAACGAACTCGAGGCGGCATGGGATTCATCTTTCTTTTTTGAAACCTCACTATTTATTGAAGGACGCTTACCGTTCGATTGACAATGCCATCGAGCCAATAGTATGGTACTGCGGTATCCTTATTGAAATATTCTCAACAAGAACTTGGTTTTTGGATTTTACCAATGAAAATGCTGGCAAATTTACATCAATGTCTCTGCCAAATTGTCTAACTAAAATTATCGTTAAAAATTATTGCGTTCCGTAAGTTGATTACTGGCTGAGAAGCAAAATTATTATAGTTGACCGAATACTTTCTGTACTGCAAGTTACCCAAGGAGAACACAATGATACTTGCGTTGTTCTTGGGTATAAATAGTAATATCATAGAGAAATGCAATATTATTAGATTAATACTGTAGTCTCAGGACAATACGACGAAGGCTCTTTGAAAAGGCATGAGAAAAGAATTCAAGATTACCTTTACGGCAGAGTCAGCAAAACAAAGCGGATAAGCCTTTTACCTGTAAACATAAAAAGAGGCTATCGTTAAATGAAAGTGGTTTTTAAAACCAGACTCCCGGCTAGACCAAGTCAGCGATACTTTTTTCTTTCAAACAGTAAAATAGCTAAAGTAAACTAGGACGTAGGAAAAAGAAAACCGAGATGAGAATAAGTCTGTAAGGAAGATACAGTTGTAAAGAAGGCGCGTTGAGTGGTGATCTAAAACGGAAAACGAACGTCCGGATGGAGGCGCATAACACTTAAAGGAAACTCATAAAACGGACGGAAAAGGATGCGACCACCGTTGAGAGGCCGATTTTTATTAAGGCGGTTCTTTCGCGTGATCAATTTCATGGATTTTCTAGAAAAAAGGAAAAACCGACAAATCGAAATAACTCGATCAGTTTTTCAAGTTAAAACCAGTAATACTTAAATATCCAACAATAAACCAACGAGGCTTACTCACAATTCGTCGCCAAATTTTATCAAATAGCATTCGGTATCACTCACGATTCAATAGATTTTGCAGACGGTTCATCATGCCATTGCTCAGACAGGAGGGATTTTTATACCGCCTCCGATGGTGATGATGGAGATGTTAACTAGATTATTAATGGTCTTCATTTCACTGGATATCGATCAATATAATAATCCAATTCACGCGGTTCTGTAACAATTTCCGCTACCCATAGGATAATCGTGCAATTCATAGTATACAGCATATAACTAGTTAATATGGAATCGAAGATCCAAGGCATCGCACTGGGTCTACATTCCAGGGAACGCTACCCCAATCGGTTTCGGCAACAACTACCATGGTCGTCTCAGTCCAGGCCTTGGAAATATTCGTAGATATCGTAAATATAAATTCCTTCCACTTTCTACTCAACTAGTGAGAATCGTAGATTACTTTTTTGCTGGAGGATGTGACCTCCTACGTCCTGGTATGAATGAATCGTCTCGAAATGACTAACGAGTGCAGTACTCAGTTCGAGGTCGATACGCCTTTCATGAATGGAACCGGCAGGCGTTGGAAGGCTGGCTATTATAGTTGTAAACGTTATGGTAGTAGTAGTTTTGTAGCCGTAGAGAGCAGTCGGAGCTTTGTGATGGGCGAGGACCTGGGTAGTTTAATTTAGATGCACACGAGAGGCGTTTTACCGCGTAACTTCCTTTCCAATTATTTATAGCCTTGACTCAACCTACGGCTGTCTCTCTCGGGAAACAACCGTCAATTATCTTTCACGTTTGGATATCATTTCCACTGGAATCAGCACTTTTATGTCGAGCTGGTTATTAGGAATCGATAGAACTTCGATTGGAGAGTCAAACATAGATTGATCAAGAGCAATCAAAGACTTGAGCTTCAAAAATTCAACGACACCTCACCAATTCTTGATCTCAGTTAGATAAAAAATGTAATTTGAAATTCCTTTAGTAACACTTTCTATTGCGACTTAATATCGTGCGTCTTGTTATAAGAACTTCTATATAAATTATTTTACTTCAATTTATAAATAAACGTTTAATTGTTGGAATTGTACTTTTATCCTGAAACCGAATTCGGAGCTAATGAAAATTCAAAGTTCAAAATTACGATAGTTTCCGGCAAAAGAGGATCAAGATAGGAACGAGAAAGAGGAAGGGGAACCAGGTTATCTTTGCACGTAGAATTGGTTCTCAAAAATGTAAGACATGACTAAGCGCAACGACCGTCAGCGTAATATCTTCTTAACAAGATCTATTACGAGCTTCTGTCCAAGATTTTCCCCACACGAACATGTACAACGTTCCTTAAACTCAATTTAGATAATAATAATAATTATTATTATAATAAAGTGAAAATATACCTAATATAGAAAAAATGCTTACCCTCCGATGAAATACCACCTATTTACGCAATATGCCACACATGCCCGCACAGTGTGATAGAGCACCTAAATACAAGTCGTATACATTACACCGCTTCAGGTATGAATAGCTAAAACATTATGACCAGTTTGCGATCCGTTGGTATCCCAATCGCTTGGAATTCGTTCCGACATTGACAAGGATTGGTTTCGAATCCATCGATATTACTGCTTAATAGCTCTTGTGTTAGGAGAGCTCGAATCGTTTCACGCTTCATTCGAGTGTTCGAGTGTTGCGAAATTCCTGAATCCCTCGAATTCAAATAACGTATTCCGCCCTGCTTCCTGGTTTATCTACGGGAAAATGTATAATTCAACTCGCACGGTAACATGAAATATCAAATGGTTGTGATTCCAGTGGGCGCCGTCAGCTCCCAGAATAATTTGAGGCATTATAAGAATTCCAGTGAAGCGAGAATTATTACTCTCAGTGCAACCTTTTCACCACCAACCTGTCCAATGGGGGATAATTAATATCATTATCGCTCTTATTCGGGTTCTACACGGTATCAAATTATTAGTAATCTACAAATAGTTTGGATATGCCCGTAAAAAGCAGTAATCGGCTACAGCATATTTCCACTCACAACTAGGTACTGATCATATTATATTTGTTTAATACAATTTTATATTTAAAATCAACAGTCCGAGTAAAAACAGTTGATTGTTGTTGAAGCCACCAACTATTGTAATTATTGAAATAAAGAATGCGTTCGGTTACGGCAGTGAGGAAAGTGGAGAGTTATTAGTGCGTTGCCTGTTTTTTAAAAACTAAGTTGCATGAGTTTCTTATAGCTACAACCTGGTGAATGGCGAATTTATGATACCATAGGAGACATAAAATATTTATGATTTTACAAAGCAACCAAAACTCCTACGTTGATGTTTTAGAAGAAGACAAAACGCACTAAAACTCCGATTACTGCTGCAGAAAACAAATGCTTAGATAAGAACGTATCGGCCAATCAAAGTAATTATGGATGGAGTATTATTTATATAGCATTTTTTACTCACTCCGTTTCGCCTACTATAATATATGGAAACGATAGGGCCTCTATAAAATGAGAGATTTTCTGCAACGTTTTTTCTATCGAAAACGACAGTTCAATTTTTCTTAACTCAATTTAAACGTTGATCAATACTGTAGATGGTCTGTTGCATAAAAATTTCAAAGATATATAAAACATCAATTTCATTTGTCAGTTTCAAATAATGCATGCAATATGTCAAATTCATCTGAAAAGTATTTAACGAGATTGATATTGGCGAAGAACGTTTTTTGATTGCGGAGTGGTCGATGCCCAACAACTAATCGGAGCAAAGTCGTTATAATAACTATGAAGGTATAGGAATAATCGGACTCATTCCTCGCTAATATTCCACCGGTTTTCCTCTATAGTACGGTGAAAAGCAGGACGTTTAATGAAAACCGATGAGTGTGCGAGGAGGAGTAAGAACGAGTTGAGGATAATTGGAAATCCTCTCCTAGTCAGCTCAGCCATCCCTTGCAATATAGCGACCACGACCACACACGGGAATGGAGACACAAGGAGAGATTCAACTAGGAATGTCGAGGACAGTCGATAGAGCCCCCCTACAGAACTGATTGTTTCCGCGTCTCTCAATTGGACGAAGAAATAATCACCAACAGTTATCGGATTCCACGACCATTGGATTGAGTTCGAGAGGGCTTTCCGATCAAGTACTGCGTCGTACGTGATCGAAGAATGAAATTGGTCCATGTTCAACTGATGACAGTGACCCTCAGTTGGATTAATTATAGCAAATAGGAGTTCAACGACGATATGAAATAGCGTTCCATCGAGAAAAGATAATAATGGCAAACTATCACGCTCCTATTAATGCTTTCATGGAAATACCTCCACAATATCGAATATCACTGCATCAAAAAATATCACATCGTTTGTAGCCCAAACTGACGAACAGGAATATCGTCTGAATAATATTTCCATGAAAGTTGAAGAATGTGAAGTCAATTTATTGAAAAATAAATATTAAATCGAATTGACTACCAATTTTACCATGAATTTCAGCAATGACCGAAATATTTTTCCCGAACTCATTTCGAACAGAAATGATTTTCTATGATCCGCAAATAAAACTGGAACCTTTATTCCACAAGTCAAAAATAACACAATTTTTTTTCATATCTATCCTATTCAGAGAGGGAAACGGAAAATACTAAACTAAATTTATGGTCAACTTTGTCCCTAAACGGTACGAATTCTGCATAGCTTTGCATTCGTTTAATTATCCCTTTTCGTGTCTAACATATTCGCTAATAGTTGAAACGGTATCCGAGAATCTCAAAAGATTATTTCATTCTGAAACGCGATAGTATAGCGCGGGATAGCTTGGATGATGGGGAAATAGAAGGAACATGAATGGGTTAAACTGCGCAGAGGATAATGCATAAGGGAACTCCTGTTTACTTGGGTTAATTGGCGAGGAGAGAACGGCCGCATTGGCACCCGTGCTCAGCCCATTCCCATTCTATTCAACGGTGCCCTTAAGGGTTCATAACCTCGAGGAACGTTTTCCGAACGGCGATTACTACCAACGATTTTGATCCTTAAACCGCGTTATTTGCATTTTTCGATCTGTTATCATTCAGTAATGGGAAGAAGGGGGCAAATGGACTGTATAATTGGGAGGAAGGAGACAGTTGGAGGATTTTCAGGAGGGTCCAGGATGTAGCCGGAAATCCCGGAATGAAATGACAGATACGAAGAATCGCGTAGAAATCTTACAATACATAACCTACAATACAACATGGCAAACTATACGTAGGGTATAACTGCAGAAATGCTATAAAAGGACCACAAAAAAGCGTCGGAAACAAGGCCCCTTGTGAACTATACAACAACAACATTATGTAAAAGACTGGTCGTAAAATCCAATCTGAATCAATCTGCTCATTGGATAATTGAAAACCAAGGAACAAAAGTATTATATTTCTGAAAATGAAAATAAACCTGATATCACCATAAAGATCTATGATCAAGTATCACAACTACTGAGAAAAACAAATCAGCGTAAAACATCGAGGCAATCGAGAAAAAGTATCATCTCAAAATACTGACGGATAAAAATACGATAGGAGAGATAAGGAAAAGCGTAGTGAAGAGGGAAGGAGCCGTATAATTCGATGGAACCTCGTTTCCTGTTATAATACACTCGTTTCCGCACCACTCTACTTCACTTGCTAGGGTTGCTCGTTTAGTACAGAGATATACGTTTACAGATGTCCTAATCATCTCAAAATTTATCTTTTTATGGAGAACGATGAATTCGCAACAGTTTGGTCCGATGTCAACCTATACGTATCAAAGCGATCATCTTCCTCATTGTAGAAATGTTTGGAATTTTTGTAATTAGAGTTTACATTGAGCGATTTGCGAAAAACATCCGATGCGGATTCCGTGAAACAAAGAAGAAAATAAGCGTTCCCTGAAAACGGTCATTTCGACTTTAGAAATGCAAACAAGCTGTATTTTAGGAATATATTTGCTGAAACTGATGTGATATTTTCCTGAACAGTTGGAAAGACGTTTCGGAGTAAGATTGTTTCGGATTTGATTTACTAACAGCTGGAACCACGTATCAAAAATATGACCATCTGAAAATTCCATCAAACGAATACGAAGCGGAGTATGCAGTTGAGAGACAAACGAACAGAGACAGACTAACGAAAAATATTTCCTTCCGATATTATATTTTAGGATTTGATTGATAACGGTAATTATCGACACTCTTATAATTATTAGTAAGCACATTGATATTTAGTCCGATGATTCAGTTCCATTTCCGAAAAATACGATGGGAACGTTGAGCTGACGGCTAAAATACTTTACATCCACGGCCAATCTTCACACAATAAGCTTCAGCCCATTAAAAGTATATTGCTCCGTAATAATTTTATAACGTGTATATTGCTCCCAAAAAAATCGTTTCGCTTTTTCTGCGAGAGGATTGTATCTAATATTAATTTGGATAACACATAATCCTCGGAGGAAGAAACCCTATTGACCCGATTGTTCTTTAACGGGGAACACCGATTGAAAAATACGCACAGGCTTCAAAAATCACAAGGTCTCTGATATTCAATTTGGAAGGAAAACGGATGAAAAACATCGCGCACGTTGAAAAAAAATTGGGGGAATAATGAAGAGTTGTGGAAAAGAGAATTCCTGTCGGGAGAAAAACAATCTACCGCCGCGGATGATAATGTGATGAACTTTTGCGTTACGAGTTTACAAAAACCTTTTTCGCCGTGTTAAATTCGGAAAACCTGTTCTGCTGGCGGTTTGAGCGGCTCCGAAGCCCATTGCACGGCCAAATAGTGAAGTTCGTATTAGGAAACCGGACGGTTCGTTAAATTGATGTGTTCATCTGATGAGAGAAAGAGAGGGGCAGCGAGAATAGAAGGGGGTTGATGTTAAAAACAAGGTAATGCGACTAGCATTTCATCATATACACGATTCCGGGATTCATCACGAGCTTGTTCCGGCTAACATCATCGCCCCGGCGGCAAATCTATTATGAAAGCGTTGACGCCATTTGGCTTGCGCGTTTTCCAAATGGTGATTTCCAGGCCGATGCACTGCACCCGCTGTTAGCGCGTAGGCTGTTCGAAAATAACGAAATTACCCTATCAATGAGAAAGAAGCATTGCTCATGCAGCGCACGAAGTCAAATTTCTAACCGAGAGACGCAATGAGGACGGAAAGATACAGAGAAATCATTCGATCCTGTTCGAGTAGTTTGATGACCTATTGTTCATCCATTTGAGAACTAAAAATTAAACAGAAAAAGCGTACGGTATTTTACGAAACGGAAGTAGCTGTACGTGTGTACGATTAAATAGTGTTAGTGCATTTTTTTTATTAAAACTTTCAGAGTTTATAGATTTTAGATCTTTATTTCATAATTCCATATTTATTTCATCCTAATTTATTCCAGATTCTTTAATTTTTTCTTGTAAGAACTTTCGCGGGCCATCTAGATAAATTTCATATCAAATAATGTACTTCTATGAAAATATAGAAAAAAGCATTGAAGACATCACTACAAATCCATTCAAACATTGAAAGTTCACTGATTTAAAAAAAAAACTATACAATTTTATTCCTTGATCATCCTTCCAATTGAAACGTTGCGAACAGAACTTATTTGCAGGCTGAGGTTTGATTTGTATCGCAAGAGCAAATGAGTAAAAAAGAGTCTGGTCGAGTTTCTAAATTTAGCAGTTGCAGTCATTTCCAACAGCTCAGCTGATGAGAGACCTCTGAGCTGGTGGTGTCCTTGGTTTCGCTCGGTTTCTCCTTCGTTAAGCACGTTTGTTGGTCGGACTCCGCTATGGTTATAAAACCTACTGCACTGATGTCACTCGCAATTTTCATTGATTTTTTTCAAACGTTTCATTAAATATTATTTAGCTATTGGGGTGAGGGAGAAAACTTGGCGACTCCTTCTCCATGATTTGATCTACTCGCCTAGATCTTTCGCCCATTCGGGCATCTTCAAAGCTACCTAGGCCACCATGACCATGGTCATTGGTACATTCGACCAATGTAGAAGATCCCCAAGTGGGCGAAAGATCTAGGCGAATACTAAATGAATCACGGAGAAAGAGTCACCCAATAAGTACTAATATTAATATTAAATATTATTATTAGTAACAAAATATTAATTATCATCGAAGTGAAATCCAAAACGAGAAGCAGAGTTCGAGAAAAAACTCAACCTATAGGAGTTGAACAATCGTGATAATATTTATTTATAAGATGCTTAGATCCCTCTCCCCAAACGTAAATTCGAAAATTACAATGCAGAATAATAAGGTCTTTACGGAGTAATGCGCGAATGGTACACCGCCTGTCAACGGCCAATGATACTACAATATTTCAAAACGGGCGAGCTCTTTGAAGCTGTCAGAGCATCAGGGCCTGGATCTCTTCCATTTGAAACGAAGACAGCCAGTTCAGCCCGGCACGAACAAAATAAGCACCCTCAGCGTTATTGCAACACAAAAGCCATTTGAACCACAGTCGAAGAAGTCAAGTCTTGAAGAGGCTAACTCGAAAAGGCGATGGAAGATGGAGGGAAGCCAAAACTTAGATTTGGTTCATCAATGTCGGCGGCTTGGAACGGCGGAGATGTAGACAATGACGGATGATACTCCTCCTTTCTGCGTCGAGGCTAACTTGCCCTGCGAACCGAAGAAAATACCAAGGGAAACCGAACAAGGTTTCAAGGAAACACGGCGAGTTTTCAACCCCTCGCAAACGCGAACTCCGTAGAATCCGTGGCCTTTTATTCTCATCTAGACGAGAAACAGCTTTTCCGAAGGGAAGAAGGTAAATTGTCAAGTGTGGAAGCCGGAAGCACGTGACAATGGAAAGCAGAGCTAAGTTTCGCAAATGCCACAGCGTTGGAACCGGACAGAATCGTCGATAGCGCCAGGTGCTTTATTATAGTCAGTGAATGAATGGGTAAAGTGGCTCGAAACCTTCAACAACCAAGAGGCAATAAGTAAAAGACAAAAAAAAAAAAAAAACACTGCAAATTATTGCAGACTGGTTTATTATTTCTACTCATCTTTGCTTCAGTAGGTGCCTTCTTATCACTCCCGTCCAAGAAACATTGTAATTAAATAGTAATACCATTTTTATTCCTTCGATTTCCGAAACAACCAACTAATATAAAAGTACACTTTCAATCATGTACACTATTATACATGATTCGAAACGTGAAACAAATTGACTAGAGTGGCTGCTAACAATTTTTCTAGGTTCATGAGTGAATAATCATCCGAAAAAAAAATTCAAAAACTCATTTTCAATACCAATAAATAAAATCGAATCCATACGAAATTGAAGAACGTTTCATACGGATCACAGAGATCCTTTCACAGACCGTCATCGGTTCAATAGTACCAGCAAAAAAAAATCGTGTTACGATTAATGTATTTTTTTTTTTTTTTTTAAATTACGATTAATGTATTGTGCCTTGCGAGTAATGAAGATCGCTGGCCCACTATTATTAACTTATACTACACTCGGGTTACAAACCTATAATTTCAAACGGGCAACGTTTTAATCTTAACTGAAATTCGTTTGAACATCTCCACCATCGGCCGCTGACCGGTTATTGTTTTTACTCACAATGCGAAACAGTTAAAATTGTATCAAACAAGGTGAACGTTTTGAGCGGATTCAACATTTGGACGGTTTGCCATTCACAGTCACTCCTGTGTTATTCCTTGGTTCTCCTTTTCAAAACGTTCCTTTTGACAAGGTTTACGCAGAGGTTCCTTTTTGGAAATCCCTCGGGGAAGGCCGAGTATTCAAAGCGTTACGAATCGTATGCTACCTACGTAGAAAATTTTCCGTTCAAAATGTGCTATCGGCTGTTCAAACGTTCATTTCAGAGGTTCAGAGTTGAATTGGAGAGCACAATCGTTTCGGCTCTTTGGCCCAGAACGTGAAAGGCAGATGAGGGTGGGAAAATCTTTGCTGAATATTATACGCAGGAAAAGCAATTCAACCTTGGGAATCGCAAGAACTGTATTCATCCCTTTCGGCCATTTCAAACGCGTTACCGTTTCAAACAGTGAATTGTGGAGAAGCGGTGTTAGAATGAACACAAACAATCGGCCAGTATAAGATGTCAGGATAACGCGACTTCGATTATTTAAATATTAAATAGAACTAAACTAAACTAATAGAAGAAACTGATTTGTTCGATTTGGAGGAAAATAAATTCGGCGATCTAAATTTTAACTAGTTGAGGGGTTGTGAGGAGGAGAAAAACCAGGCGACTTATTCTCCAGATTTTTAATGGCTGGCCGAGCACTTTCGCCCATTCGGGCATCTTCAGGGCGACGTGGAACCATGAGGTCCACAGCCCCTTAAAATTTAACTGAACGTGAGGATTACCTATTTACGGTTTTTGAATTTTTATGCACCCACTCGAGTTAGTATTCAGAAAGGGAATGCACGTTTCCGCCCAACATCAAACCCACTGGAGCCAAATTTCATCAACTTATCAAGGAACTCCATGGTTTTCGTAGTCCTCTTTTGAACGCCGCATTTTCACTTATCCGAATCTCTCGCGGATGATAAACCCAAAGGAAGACGGGGTAGTAAAAAATCGACGCTCTTAGCTGTTTTTTTAATTATCTCTCAAATGAATCTTCGTCCGCAGGCCTTAACGTCCGACGAGTTGCGGAAGGAAGGGCCAGCCAGCTGAGTTCCCTAGTTTTAATTAAAACCGTTAATGTTAAAGTTAGCTTTTGTTCAATTAGTCATACCGTAGCTTCTTTTGCATCCCGTCGAAGGAAGTGAGTTGAAGCGAAAGCAGAAAAAAAACTTTTTCTACTACTTTTCAAAAGAATTTCCTTCGGAATAACTTTTAATGAATGCCCATCACGCGGGATTGACCTTCCCGGTTGGCAAGACGATGAACGCTCAACTTCCTAAAATTGTGTATAATACAATAGTGTACGATTCAATAAAGTAAATGAATGGATCGGATGAAAAGAAATTAATTTAAAAAACTATGATAGAATTGCTCTTCCTCCAATCGGATGCTGTACAAAGTGAAAGCGGCTCATTTGACTAGAAGTTGTAAGTAAATAGCGTTGGTAAAACACTTTTATATTCTTAGAATTGAGCGAAATCGACCAAAGATAAGGTAATAGTTTGACAGCGGTAGGATTCATCTAAAAACTGAAGAATTAATTTTCACTAAATTTTGTGAGAGACATTCTAATCGCCGTTTATTATGTTAGTGCTATGGTTATGATAGCACAAACTGACATTCAGCGAATTAATAGATAAACTCTGAATATGAAGGTGCGGAGAAATCCACTGATGAGATTGAAATAGCAGCTTGAACCCCCATATAAGTTTATTAACTGAAAATCTTCTATGTACACTGATTGTAAAATTTTGCCGATCGAATAAAAAAACTATTTATCCTGTTACCATCTTTCGATTGTAAGGTTATCTCGCTAGGGGTGATGACATGCAACAAAGATCACCCTCTTGTCGTCAAAGGTTAACTGAATTTCCGAAAATGAAATTCGGCTTCGGTTCGTTTCCTCCCCATTTGATTTTGAATCCGCTCAACGTTCGAATGGCGTAGAAAGGGGAAACGTCGAGCTTGAAGCTTTTCCCTTTGCGGAAGTATTGATAGACTGTCAACCCTTCGAAAATAGTATCAGACTCCGCGACTGGGTCGGCCCGTCGGCTGTCCACCCACCTTTTTCACCCTAGTTTCGAAGCCTGTTATTGGCATCAGTCGGCCAAGTTCGATAGACCGTGGATCATGGACATAGATGGAGACTGGAAAGAGAGAGTGACTGACCGTGAGCGGTTATTGGACGAAAGCGATCGATGTCCTGTTATTGGCACGAAGAGGGGATTCTCTCGCCATTTACCCGACGCAGGAGAGCTCTCGCAGATTGATAATGTGACAAGAGAAGGCCGCGATCCTTAACACTGCACAATCCCGCTTCAGTATTCAGTTCCTTATCATATTATCACAAATCAGAAATTCTATCCCCCAAAAATCTTATAGTGAATTTTCGCTACAATAGTGATGAACTTTCAGGGAAGAAGAAGAACTTCCGACCCAATCCAAGCCTAATCCACACTAAAATTGGTTTTCCTAATAATTTTTCATGGTAATATGCAGTACTACGTGATTTCATTATTTAACATAATATAAGTCCATAGGTACACTTTTCTGAAACTAATAGTTTTCAGAATCCGAACGGATAAGTCCATGAAACTATGCGGATAAATAGGTACAATACTTCCCACGTTGCTCCCCATACCTTACTAAAGTCAGTAAATTATGATTATCTCTAGCCGGTGTTAATAAATTCTTACCTTGGCCTTCTTAGCGAATAAAATTAGCAATCACATTCTAAAACCATCCATACAGCGATGATGACTCACCTGCAACAGAAATTCAACGTTAATGATATAAAGTAATGTAAATGAGTGACATTCTCATGTCTTCGTGGGTTGAATTCGTATTGTCAACAAATAGAAGCTTATAAAAATATAGCTTCAACAATGCACAGTGACAATTGATTACGCAAAAAAAAAATCCCAGGGAATTACGTAAACGTTATTATCTGATCAACAAAAAAATGCTACAAGTTTCCAAGAAACCCCTATTATTCAAAGCCCTTTTGGCGCATCTCCGTCTCTTGGTCAGAGTGTTCCAAGACCGGTCGAGGCTGGTTCGAGTAATCCGCCAGCTAAGCGTGGCCATCCCGCATGGGGAATCACCTCTTCTCACGTATGTCCCAAGAAAAGAAAAAAACTCTGGGTTAGTGGTTAGTTGACGCTGGGAGCATCCGCCATGCCAAACAATCCGGTTTCCGTGTCGTTCAGGAACGCGACTACTTCACTAAACTCGTCCCAAGTGGCGGGATCTTGAGAATCAAATATTCTGCTGGTTCATTTTCAAAACCTGCTCTCCACTATGCCTCAACTGGATCGTTCTTATTTGGACATTATGATCAGTAAAGTTTTACAAATCTCTTCATAACTTGCTGAAAAAGAAAAATCACGCTGTATTTTTATTCTTATTTTATTTATTTTATTTTATTTTATTTTTTTATTATTATTATGATTATTTATTTATTTTTTGTGAGTTCTGGCTCATTAATCTCCACTCCTTTATTCTCTACTCCTCATTTTCTCAACGAGGAAAAATTGTATTCGTGGCTCCGCAGTTCATCGGTAAAGCTAGGTTACTTGAGTTTGCTAAAACAAATGTATTTTTGGTCAGCTTCCAGCGGGAATAATTTTTATCTTTTATGATGTATTATCGCATTTTAGAATAGGTGGCTTTAGAAACAGAGAGATTTTTAACATGTTGATAGTACCGATTGATATTGGGTGGTAAGGATAACAAAAAACTGATACTATCAGAATAGTGAAAAGTTCCGAGTTTACTTATACTAAAGAAAAAACGCTGCAAATGATTTTACAGTGGTTTATTATTCCTTTGCTTCGATATTAATTAAAGATGACCATCCATTTGTGATAGTAACTATTCCGAAAATTTGTGAGAGTGTTAAACGACCATTCCAACGAGTATAGGTCGAATTTTATAGCTCAAGACTGGAAATAATCCCTTATGCCCAATTTCTGAACATCTCGCGAATTCGGCACGAAAGCTGCGATAACTCGATACTAATAAAGCTATCGACCCAGTGATGATAAATTTCATCAAGGCTTTGAAGTGTGGGGAAGCTGAAGAAATCTCCTGATTTTGGACAATAGCTCGAATAATATCAGGTGGAGCGTTCCTCTAGGAATTTTAAGTCAGAGTTCACTCGAAAAACTGTATGAAGAGCCTGGGTTTAAATCGAAATAATTACGAAGGTATCCGCTTTTAGGTATGGAAAAATTGCCTTTTTCGCTGTAAGTAAAGGTGCTTTACAGTGCTGCTCATTTAGTCTGGGAAAGCCGAGGTTATTAGGAAATATTGCTAGGTGAATTAATATCATCAAAATAGAAAACATCATTTTTCAAAGGCAGGTGTTATCCATCGAACGACACCGGAGCATAGCACAACATAACTGGCAAACTGCGCTTTTTCCTTCTCGCTCGTCACATAGGAGAGAGACGAATAAAGCGAGGGATGAAGTATTGTGACGAAAATAGGAATAACGTTCAGTAGCGGAAAACCCGTGAAATCGAGAGACTCCGAATGGTGTCGTCTATGGGAAATACAGCGAGTTAGATTGGGGTAGGAATACGTCAGGGGTGAGCAGGCTGAGAGGAATAGGAAGTCCGACAGGCGTAGCCTTGTTGTGGCGCCTTGCTGACGACAAGAGATCGATAGTGTAGTGCGTGTGACTCATTCATGGCCAGGCAAAGAGGCCTAAGACCCGAAGTGGGATTGACCTGAGAAAGTAGGTAGACGTCGCCTAGACACGCAGCCCAGTAATTGTACATTAAAACCGAGGTGGTTGACCAGATCAGGCAGGCAGAACATAAAAGAGAATTCTTGCAGTATTTGCGATTACGCGAAAGAGCCGAATTTCAAAAAATTTACAGGTATGATTGGAAATCGTATTTTAGCTCAAGGCCTAAGGTTTTGCGATTGGAGCATGCGAGTCAATTCAGTACCTAATCAATTTTTCCATCAGTTAATAACGAGAATTTCGAATTACGACTACAAGAATAATTTACTATACTTGATGTGGTTTCATGCGGTTAGTGGTGAATATAAAATGCGACCAGTTAAGCGGTTTTGACGTCTACCGTCCCTTTTCGTTCTCTCGTAGACGAGTTCTCCCTGGAACAGACAACGGAGCTGATAAGGAGCAGCCGCCTGGAGCAATGTATTGACACAATCAACGACCTGCCAATCGAGTTGCCGTTCACCTCGGTTCGCCGACTGCCTTACTACTAAAGGGAGCAACAACACAAATTGACGCAAGAAAGTTAGTTCTAGTTCCATCTCAGCCTCTCAGCTTCCTTCCCATTCCGAAGACGACGAGACAGAGTTCGAGTTACGCAAGTTCGCCATACCGTCGTTCCATGTACGTCGGCAAATATTCAGAACTGCTTGCAAGCCTCACATTCCCTCAGTAGATCTATGTTCTAGAGGCCTCTCAGATAGAAAGACGAGACGCAGGCGGTGGTACGTTCTGCAATTGACTTCAGTGTTGTCCCTGGGAGCTCTCATGGGACACGTAATCAAAGCGCATCACTCCCACGACCATCTGCTCCACACAGTATCTACGTCAGAAAGGGTCCAATGAACGAGGAATGCAACAATCGAAAAGGAATAACAATTCAATCTATTCGAGAGGGGTAGAAATCATACCGACTTATTTTTATTAATTTTGCGCCACAAGCAGCTCTGCAATGGAACTCTTCTATTTTCCAAGGGAGTCGCCTTCAAGGCCATAATGTGAATGAGGATGATATTACATCGTACAACAGAGATCAACCAAAGCTGGAGAACTTCTTAGATCTATCCTACCCATCCCTGGTAAATTGTGTCATCTCTTCGTCAAAAAGATACCTGTGAAACGATCTTAATTTAGAAACAGCAAATCTCTTGTGATAAGCGTGCCAAATTGTTTCCTTAGCGGGCGAAGACCCTTCTACAGTTCGGTTCTCTAAGCCTGAAAACGTTCAAATTCGCAACAAAAATGAAACGTCTGTTTTGAACAGTACTTTGATGTCCAATGCTTCCTTTGCAGAGGCGAATCATGACGGTTATCAAGAGTGAGGTCATAACGATTGACCGAGTGACCATCTGCCTCGAACAGCCGCAATTACCGGGATTCCCGCTGCTTTTCTACTGCTCCCCATTCACTCTATTCTGTCTGACTGAAGTCCTTCTATCCTGTGCCAACGTCCTTCGTCCACGTGTCACGCCCATTGTGATGTCAATTGTCAGGGGAATAGGAGATGGAAACCTCGATAGGACGTTCCTTAATCGGTAAAACGGAGGTTTACAGATGCAAAGGCGTCATGGGATGAAAAATTAATTGTCTTGCCAGTTGATAAAACGAATTGAAAAGTGCACTATATTATTTGCGAATGCGGGGCAGTTTTTTATACCACAGACAATATTAATACTATCATTCGCTGAAACAATAAAAATATTAACGT
Source organism: Tupiocoris notatus (assembly GCA_037159825.1). NCBI lineage: Eukaryota > Metazoa > Arthropoda > Insecta > Hemiptera > Miridae > Tupiocoris > Tupiocoris notatus. Next base: position 181,739 of record JASJUZ010000431.1, on the reverse strand, counting down.
TCGACCTAGCTTCGAATATTTTGAACCGAACAAATTGATACCCGCAGGGCGTACATTTTTTTAAATATTCCAGTAGCGAATTATTTTGGATTTCAAATCACATCAGTAATAAATCTAGCAGCCATATTTTTAGAATTTACTGATAAAGAATGTTGTATAGAACTAGAGTGCATGCAAACTCTAGAGATAATGCTAGTTAAAATATTCAACAGTTAGTACATCCGCCGACCGAACAAAACCACTCCATATCGAACTCCGATGTAAGCGAATCCTCTTACCACCGAATGCTCTTATCATCTCAAGAGGACATCGGAAGGGGAAGAAAAAGGGAAGCAGAGGTGCTCAGTCGGGACATTACAATTTCATAAAAGCACCTTATGGCATCCCACTACCAACATGACATTTTTTTTTTTTTTTTTTCATTCCACCACTCCGAGGAACAATGTCGCTAAAAGTATAGACGTTAACTCGAGGAAAGACCGGCGTGTTCATAATACATTCATGGCGAGGAAAACACGCTATCGATCATCGTCTGATCAAATGATTCATGCCCTTGAGCGAGTACCGATGTTTTTTCGTCTAGTTAGTTGATAAAAGTAAAATAAATTGTCTAGGAAATTATTTTAGATTAACTCTCTTTTGGTACCGGGAAAAAGAGAGAGATAAAAATTGACGAATTATAATGATTGCTGATATCATTAGCGAGACCGAAACTAAAAGAATATTTTCCCTCCTTTCTTTCATCGAGAGGCACTTTTTCGTCGATCAAACTAACCAAGTCTGTGTCGGAGAAAAGAAAAACTCACTCCAGAGTCCAGCCATTGAACCTTATCTTTTTGGTACAATACCCGACACGACTGATTTCATTGTCCCAGCTAATCAAAATACAGAAAATGAGGCGCCTGGGTTTTCTCCCCATCGCACCTCTCGGACATAAAAAAATTCGGCGACAAGGAAAAGAAAAATTAGTTGACTCACTGTCGCCAGGTAAAACCGTTCTTATAAACCGTCCTTATAAAATATGACTCAAGTCGGTTGTCTAAATGTTGCTTTCCAACACGAGGCCGTTCTGATGCCTAGTCATTCGGGGTACGATGAGATCAACACTGAGTGTTATCGTAACTCATTTCTGTCTCAAGATATGCCTAAAAATTAGAAGAGTTTGACAGCATTGAGTATTTTGACGAAGTGAACACAATCTTATCAACTCGAGAGGACCGGATGACGCGCGTTCGTCTTTGTTGGATTCCAATACGAAGTTTAGTGGATCGATTGTCTCGATTTTTTTTATGAAATCTATCAACAACGGATTTGTACAACGAATCGTGCCTTCTCAGTCACATGCTCATAATTTCAGTAACATAATATTTATGGTGTACACCCTTACAAACAGTTTCTCGATTTAATTTAGTGTAATATTTCCGGAAAAATAGTTACTGAGCAATTACTTCTATAAACTTTTGAGTAGCGCACTATTTTTAGTTGAGACGTATGACTAATCGCGAAACGCTGAGGCAATTACTGCTGTCAATTTACAAGGCGTTACGGTCGCCTCATTTTATTATCAGAAGGTGCTTTGGCCTTCAAATGTTCTGCGGTTCAAGTAGGTAATGCCAACTTCTAGATAAAGTGAGCGGCAAAATACTGGAAACTTGAATATAAATTAAACTGGTAATTTTTACGCTTAAACGTTAAAAAAAAACCTTTCAGTTAGACCACAACGTGTTAAGAACATTAATTCTGTCTTCATTAACAGAAGTGGAACGAAATGAGGCTTTTCTGCAGAGTTAGGGTGTTGCAAGCTGAGACGGGGCAGAAAAAATCGAAAGAAAGAACACTCCGTGTCTTGAATTTGCTCTGGAATTATAGGTAAATTTCGGGCATGAGAGCTAAGATACAACAGCTCAATAGAAAAACAGTTTAATTTAAATGTTTTACAATAATAGTTCTGTGCGTTTCATTCGATCCCAAACTATAGAAAAAACATTTTCTTGTGGAAAGAATGAAATCAAGAATAACTGCGCGATACAAAACAAAAGCGTAGTCTTAACATAGGCTCATCCCATCGTTTTATCAATATTACCCGTAGTAAAGGATTCGAGCTCTAAACCGGCATCGGGAGTTGGGATGAATAATCTATTCCGCTCTAATTGGCTTCCTGGCTTTGTTCGACCGTTAGACAGCGACGACTGAGGAGATAAAATATTACCACCGATGTCATAATATTAGTTCGACGATTAGTTCGGAAGGAATTAGCGACCTGAGAGTGGTCGCAGGGTTACTTAAGTACGTAAATTAGTATGAGCATCGATGGTCATAATCTTTACTCATTCTTAAGTCAGTAGGTTGCTGTAAAAAGTTTTCCTTACCCTAAATAAATGAGTTATTTCGCACCCCGAGACGAGCGCAAACAACGATACCGTTCGAATAAGCAAATATAAAATATCATTTTTAAGATTTCGGCGAGTATTGGGTTTTTCAACCAGGAATGAAGCATAATATATTATTGATATAAACCTCATCAACTATCATTATGCTGAATTTGAGCAAAATCGATTTCAAAAAATTTTTCGCAAAAAATCCAAGGGGAACTCCTGCGATGTTTTTGAACCGTTCAGTTAACGATTTTTTACTCGTCTCTCAATACAGATAAAAATCTGAAATTTTTCGGAAAGTTGTATCTTACCGAGATGTATTTTTGTGATTTTTTTTGTTTCTCGAAAAAATCTGCGAGTGGTCCGAAAAAATCAGTTTCTAAAAGCTCGAAAATGGGACTTTAACAGTGATTATTGGGGTCAAAATTCTTGCAATTCAATTGTTTTGATACGCAGGAGTCTTCAGTTGAACGCCTTACACACGTACAGAGCAAAAAAATTGGTGAAAAAAAATTAAACAGAGACACGGAAATTATTTTCCGTAAATCGAGTTGTTCACCGGCTGAAATTTCGAGCTCAGCTGGCAGCGGTAAGTGTTAAAAATTAAATTTTCGTTTTCGAGCGATTTTGAAAGCTCTTCTCATAGGAAATTTAACGCTGAATCCGAATTCAACTTCAAAACGACGGAAATTTGACGCCAACTTGTAATTTTTCACGTTTTACTACTACGTGGTTCTTACGTTTTACAACTTGGAAAATTCGTTGCAAATACTTACAGTACTGCTCAAATTTGATTAATTAATGAAAAATTAGACGTATAATTCAAATTTAAAGCGAAAACAATCAAATTCTAACGATTAAATGTTTTGAATTTTTTTCTCGATTTTCTTAGTTTTGAAGTTTCAACTTTAGCTTCTTTTTTTTCGTCACGTTCGCGAATTTTGGAAAATATAGTATCTGTGGAAGCAAGTTGAGAAAATTTAATTTAGAATCGATTAAAAATGAAAAAGGACAGTGTATATTTTTTGTTTTCGATATATATTCCACATTATGTCAAAAAACGTGTTTTGAGATTTCTCCGAGCGCTAATATAGCATAACATAAAAGTATATTAAAATACATCAAATTGAAGGATTTTGATAGCTCTTTCCAAATAACTACTATCAACCTTAAAAAAGACTTGAAAAATTAAAACAGAATATTTTGAACAAGTTGACCGGAATTGGTTGTTCTGCAAAATAATGAACGCGGTCATAATATCCTTGGAAATATTGCAAGCTAAGGCATAAGTTGATGAACTATTTATAGAAACTCATCAACATTGCATCACGCAGTTGCAGCAGATGAGTAACCGGGAGCGGTTATTTGACGGCCATAAAACTGTTGACTACTCAACGATGGATTTGAATTATTCATGATGTTCGTCAACAGCTATGTTAGAAAAATGTCACGACCGGACAGTAAACATATTTTTCTGTGAGCAATGCGGTTTCGATGAGAACGGATGACTTCATGTAACCCCACGATGACCTTTACTGGTCTTGGAAGATGGAATAATACGAGTAGTAGGAGTTTAGCTTTCTTATGAATTATTGTGTCACTCACTTGACAACTGCCGTGTCCTGCATATTATTTGGGTTGGAAGTGACTAATTTCAATAGGATGTTATGGAAATTCTTCAATGATTTACGTTAGTTCTTTTGATACATCTAAGATGATTTGGAAAATGGGACAGCTAAATTTCGAATCGGTGGGTGAACAACAATAATAATGGGTTTCCACCAGTATGAATGTTTGGTAATGTCATTGACTACTCCGTTCCATAATGATGTTCTACCAATAAAACAAGTCTTACCGTTTATTGAAACGGATAGAGGATAAGTAAATTATTGACATGACAATTTTACAGAGATCCCCATGTTCGCAAAATCTGAGCACAAAGGAATGTTCCTCAATTTTCCTGTTTTCATAAACTCATTTTGAATGAAGTCCTTAAAAAAAAATTGGTCTTACAAGTCCACAACAGGCCTCGTGGTGACACAAAATGAAAATAAAAATGAACCTGGGTGACAATGAAGAGCGGCGGCATTGAAGAGAAGGTTGCTTTTTTTTGTTAATTTGTGGTCTCGTTGCACGGTCTGCCGATCTTTTGTCCTTTGTTTCTCTTTTCCTACCTCATCCCCTACTCCCAACATTCCCCACGCCCATCATACCGAAATCTCCGTGAGTGTTCACGAAATGTATTTTCACGTTCGAAGCGTACAAACATATCCGTGTGCGTTCTATGTATTCAGTCAAGTTTGCAAGTCATGCGAGAGAAGCGGACATTGGAGAAAGAGACGGAGAGTGCAAGGGCCAAAAGGGAGGAAGCGTTTTTCAAGTCGAGGATGTGGCCTCATTTGTTGATGGCAACAGTCGAATACTGTCGGAATGAAAAAAAAGTCGAACGGAGATTGAGTGGAATTGTGAGGGCTCAGCTATTATGAGATGGGAATAGATAGCCTTGTGAATGAGATTGATATGGAAACTATGAACGTAAGGGAAACAACATAATGGGAGACCATAATATTCAGAACATTATTACGTTGCGTGAAGGAAGCAATTGACGTTAATAACTCGAAATCGCTTCTTCCTCAATCGGCTCAGAATCGGGTGATAGCAATAGAAACTGTTGCGATATCATTTTTGACGTTTTGTTGATTCTATGTCGTCATTGAGCACACCCACATCAACGAAATATATCTACTAAACGTGAGAGAGGTTCCGAATTTCCGAGACAAAGCTCTTCCAAGCGACATCCTCATTCGACACAGGTAACGCCATAAGCAATGTATCCATTTTTCATAACTCCAAAAGGCCGTAGGCTGCGCTTCTCTTTCCTCCGCCTGTTATCGATTACCCGATGATTAATGAAAGGTGCACATTAATCACGTGTCGTATCTAGTCACCTACCTCTTCCACCTTCTCACGTAACGCTAAATGACACAACAAGCTCCATTACTCGGTTCATTACGGCCCTAACGCCTATACAACGGTAATACAGGCTGGGAACGGCGGTTTATTAACTGTTGCTGCTCGCCGGAAAAAAGGAGAAACCTCAACAGCTGAGTGGAAATTAAGCGTCAACTTTTGAGTTCGACGGTTTGAATGATATTTAATGCGTGACAAATTCCCGAATTCGGATAACGATGCGGTTCAATTCCACGCTAAATGTGAAGAACTCTTATTTGAGAGGCTGTTTTGAATTATTTCATGCATTCTTATTAATGAGGATCAGTTAGAATGATAGGAGAAAAAAATGAGAACTATAACTCGAAGGAATATCAGTAACGAATTATGCTGGTAGTCCAGTATTAAAATGATAATCTATTGAGGATTCATCCTTTCAATTTTCGGTCAAATTAGCAATGAATGGTAAACTGATTAACCTAATAATTAGGAGGAATCGAACTCATTGCAATAAGTGTCAATTTCACAAACACTGCAGGTTTCAATCTCTCGGGTATTTGATCACTGTATTATTGCTATCACGATGATATTCCCGTAGAAATATGAATATAATCCGCGTTCTGTCTAATTCAAATGTAGGAGTAAATGAGGTATAAAATTGGACACATCAATCGGAAGAACTTTTTTCTAACTCCTCGCTGCGGCCACAGTCGACCGGATAGGTTTGACTAGATCGAGTTCCGATTATCGTGTCGTTAAAAGGATGATATATACCAAGATGCCAAGAAGGAGAAAAAAGCGGCAAAAAAAAGCAGTCAGGGGGGTCCCAAGCGAAGCTGTGTGCCAAGATGAGAGAGTCTAAAAATATCGTTCTCTCATCGGGCACTGTGATTGTAAGCTTGGCTAACGGGCTCGTACGTAGGAGAACAGGGGGAGTACTATAGTCAGCTACTCACTGTACCGGAAGGAGTTAAATGTAGACGAGGGTGCAGTTGAAAGGGAGATGGGAAACAGGAAAACATTGTCAATCCTCCAGAATTCGAACTAAGAATAGATCCCTTTGCGAGCATCTTTGAACCTAATGGTGAAACATTCTGAGGATGCAGTAAAAACAAAGAACGAAGTGAAGAACAATTTTAGATCCAATTTTCTTTGTAAATAGAGAGAAAAAAAAACCTCAGAGTACAAGGTAATAAAAAGGTAACATATGATTTAGGATGACAGAAGAATTTAATGCAGTTTATTGAAACTCGCTAGAACGCTTGTAGACTAGATCTTTACCAGATTGCAACTTTACCATCTTTACCAGATTGCAACCTGAACCAGAAAGAAAAAAAAAAAAAAACAACATCAACAAGGTAGGTACAACAGGTATGAATGCCATGATGCGCAAATCACTTATAATCTTATTTGTTTCTGTTTCATTTCATTGAAAATAAGAAATAAGTACGTAAATAGGCTAAATAATTTAGGCACACGACCAAAATCAGGTAGGTATTCAGATTGATAATGTGGTTAAAACGAACGAGGCCAATTGCTATAGATACATCGTTGAGTGTTGTACGGGTAAATTGAACTCGATGGCGCATACTGTCAGAAATACGACCGCTCATCGCTGAAGGAAAAACAATTGTTAGAGACACGGTCGAGTCTGAATAATCCGATGGCGGACACCTGCAGACGCTCGACCAATTTGGCTTCGAATCGAATGAACCTGGACGTGATAATAATCCAGGTAGAATTTCCAGCGCAATATTCCAAAGAGTTGTCACGCCAATTGGATTTTATACGAGCGGGGTCCATTCCCGTCATGTAGATAACCCTTTGGGGGAGTTTCCATAGTGGTTATCTAATTAAGAAGTCTCATTTTTCGGATATCCTCGCTGGTCCAACATCGAATGGGTTTCATTCGGTATTTATTTCCACATAACGCGAACAGACAAGTGAATGGACATTATGCAGCTTCAAACGAAATGGAAGTCTCTTGACGCGCGCATAGGAGGGGAATTTACCATTATATCGGTAGACGACGAGATACATCTAGGGTGATCCCTTAACCCGATCTAAACGCGTTTCAATTTATAAACCGCTCATTTTTTGACACTATAATTGGAGTTCGAAACAAGATGAGTCACAGTTGTACTTCTAAAAACCATGAGGATTCAAATGATTTAACTGTTTTTCGCCCTGTTATTTTTCATTTCAATAATAATCAAATTATATTTTTTTTAAAAAGTAAAATATTAGTTCAATTTATTATAGTAGGAGTGAACGGTTTCATATCTCACTTACTGAGAGTTTGTGCTGAGGGGAGCATTGATTACTTAGTAAAATCATACGCATCTTATCATTACTAGCATACGGACGTGAATTTTTGTTTCTATTAGAGATATAATATATATAATTTTACGAAGTAACCAAATTCCCCAAGGCTACCACGTAAAAACACCGGTAAACGCAAAATCCCTAATAAGTTAGACATCATGAGTAAAGCATCAAAATAAGAATCGAGAGAAAATTTCATCTAAAAATATACTTGTTCAAGTGACTGCTTCGCTTGATAGCGTTATCGCTTTTCTAACAGTAACACGTGTTGCAATGAGATGGCAGCGACGGCTTTATCGCTAACTTGTTAAGTTCCTTGACGGTTTGTGCCGTTTGCCATTTCCTTTATCATCACGAACTCGCGCATTATGACTGAATAGTCAGGGTAACTGTCTGATGCCTTGATACTCCTGCAGATGGTAGACAAATTATGACACTTCTGCAAGAGTATGTTTGAGTAAGGAATAGTTATCACAAATTATAGCACAAATTATGGTTATTTTCTATTTAACAGGGTTTATTAGGAGATATCGTGTTCTGATGTCGAAGATGATTGACGTTGAAGCCATAACCGTCATAGAGTTCTTAGGTTGAAACCAAAAACCCTTTCCTTCAAAACTCTTATTGTCTTATCATCAAGCAGATTAGCAGGCTTGATACGTTTATCCGCAGTTTACGAATATAAATTCCCAATTGTTCAATGTCTAGTACCGATTCTGTCTTCGCCGTACCCAGGATGTAATGATAACGGAATCAATACGCTTCGACCGTATTCAAAAGTAAAAATTAATAATATTTGTTAGCGAAGGGCCGAGCATTGCGATGTTTCTCAACTCACGAGCGATTTGATTTCATCGGGGGCCGATTCACTATGTGCTACCTCTCAACTCTCCATTCAGCAGGTTGATGGGTCAATGCCGCGTCAGGGGCAACGAGCAGCGAACGTAAACAAAACCCACCTCGCCAGCTCGCATTTCAATAGAAACCTCTCCAGGTGTTTAACCTAGAAACAGCTAGGTTGGCAGTATACCGGAAAAAGAGCATCAACTACTGATAACAAAAAGGCTGTCATAATTAACCAGCTCTGCTCGCATAACAGAGCTACTAACTTGCCAAGTGATTGCTAATCCCTAAGCAAAGAGTGATAGTAAATTTTTATATTCTTTACTTCAATAAAATGAAAGGCTTCTCTCTGTATTCATCTGCTTTGATTCGAAACGGAATTTCGTTCAATTACACATTACATCCATTTTCGCAGGGCTCGTTTTGCCAGAACTCAGCCAGGTCAATCCAAGAAACCGGAAGTTGACTTCCTACCCCGACGACCCTCGATGTTTACAGTACACACGTCCATCCACAAACCTTCTGAAATCCACGGCAAACCTTTCGTACGAACCCTCGACCGGAACTGGCCGTGAGGACCGTCCTATCGCTCGGAGGACCGACTTCCGCTTTTACGCAAGCCCGACTTTTTGTCATTTTGTTTACGCATTCGTATATACACACGGACGTACTAGATATATATGTGGAAAGAGGCCGGGTCGAAAATTACGGAGTCATTCCGGACAGTTTCCAGGTTCCAACTTTTTCATCGGTCCAATTCAACCGGATGGTCCTTACAAATTGGGGATCGCTACTTTTAACCTTGAGCTCGGACAACGGTCTACGGTAGGCAATTGAATTTTTTCAGTAAGTAATTACGTAGGCGGGCCGCAGCAATTATTATACGCAGGGGAAAAAAGCTCCGACCTCGTTCATTTCTATGGAATCGTTACGCTGAAATTCTTCGACGGAGCAAAAACAGCGGTTTTATCCGTAATTCGTCGGTAGCAGTTAAGTCATTAACCACCGAGTTTCCGACGGATTTCACGAACGAATCGTTGAATGAGTTTTGCTTACGGAACGTCGAAAGCATTGGCTGATTTAACTGAACACCGAAGGAAGTCAGTTTCGATTCATACTTTTATCAAAGCTATCATAGCTCCAGTAATTAATCAATTTTTATTGTACTATAGGACGGAAGAAACTAACGAACGGTATTATACGGTGGCGACCAAAATATACAAATAACGTTGGCACACCAATTCGTAGGTTTTTGACGGTGTCTTCTCACCAGAGAACTCGGTAAATTTTGAACAAACTCTAGAAGGAAACATTTGTCCGTTAACTACGACATTACAAAATAAATAAAAAACTTAATTACCTACAGAAATAATCTTACGAAAAAATGGGGGAATTTCAAAGAGAACATCGGGCCGCGGATACCTTGTGATGGTGCTACGAAGCCCTGATGATGCCCGAATGGGCGAAAGTGCTTCGCAAGCCGACAAAAATTAAAAAAAAAAAAAAAACAGGAGAACAAGTCGCCTTGGTTTTTTCTCCCTCAACCCCAACAACGAAAAAAGAACATTATGAACTCGAAATTGAGAAAAAAATCTCAGAGGTGTATCCTTCATCTCCCCAATCAATCGTGAATCTCACTTTATTTTCGTTGTGCATTTCACACAGTTTTACGTTTCATTGTACTGCTCCGCTCAAATAGAGACTAACGTGTTACAAATTGAAAACCTATCACATCCTCTGATTAAACATTGAAATTCTTTTAGCGATACATATCAGCCCTCGAATACTATTTGTAGCATTGCGTCGAATTAAAATTGGTTCCAAGCTCACTAGCGAATGGGAAAAATACGTTGAGTCGAATACCCTCTATTTTTACTGAAATAAGCAACTGAGTAACTGCCGGATAATCACATTCAAGCCAGTTAAGATGGGCCACAAGGAGTGAAAGTCACGCAAATATAGCACCTAGGCCGTTGAGAAGGAAGCAAACGAAGAAGAGGGAGTATGAAGTTTCTGGTTACAAGGAGTCACAAGGAGTATGGAGAGCTACAGAGGAATTTGATACTCAAGTAGCTCAAGAAGATCGGAAGACTGAGGGAAAAAAGCGAGGCAAGTCAGACGAGCAAAGCAACGTGGGGTATAGGACCATGTTGACGCAAAGCGGAAGTTGTGAGTATGGTAGGGTAGTGAAGATATCAGTGGGTGACTGGGGAAACCATGAGCGACTGAGATGACTTCATTGTGATAGGCTTCTACACGCAAGATGGACGCATCTTGAGCCCCCGACTTACAAAACTTGCTTGAGATTCTATCCATAGTATAAATGGTCATGTTTGACATAGAATCGATAACCTGATCTGATAGAAGTCAGGTTTAGCCAAAACGAAAATCCGTAACGCAATAGAAACTTGATGTAATGTTAAATGTTATCGATCAGCTGTTGACGGCCTGAAGCATTGTTTCTTCAAAGAAAATGAGAATCACCCACGAGCAATTTGAACCGAAAATCTAAGTGATTGAGGGTTGAAGGTGCGACATCCTTCAGTAAAACCAATAGAAACCCCGATCGATTTTTCCTAAACAAGAATATGTAATGAGCGAAGATAGGTGCTCGATAAGCCTTAAATTGTATCGTGCTAGGTGAGGAGGGTTCATAATTATGTTAAGCCGAACTCGGCGGTACCTCACCGTCTCAGCAGGTAAAGATGAGTCTCAAAAGAAAATATTTTAAACTGACCTGATAAGAGGCATGATAAGAAGGCCTCTATAATATCCAGAATCGAGATTGGAAACGAAAGAGCGCGTGAAGTATAGGTGAACAGTATCACGATAGGGATAAAGTACCAGGTAAGGCGGCCGAGATAATGGGTGAAGATCGGAGGTAGCGATAGAAGATTGTTTGCCTTTATCACTATTCTATTATCATCTAAAGCGGTAGCGATGGTGGGTATCTCGGGTGAAACTTCTCACCTTAGCCTGAAGGCGAACTTGGTGCGAAAATAGGACGGGATCGAAGGGACGGGATAGGGAGTTGCCGAAAACTGCAATCACACGTACGGAGTTTGGCTTAGACTCAAATCATCGATCACTGGGAAATATTCATTGCATTTTCGCTCAGAGAGGAATTTGATCATTATAGAAGTTCTCAGCCGCAACAGTTTCTGATGCAGAAATGCAATGTTATCCACAGTTAAACGGCATATTTTAATTCTGATATCTTGTGATTTTCACAATGGATAATACAATTAACTGAGTGAGTAGTAGAAAACAAGTCTGCACACCCAATTTCAAAATCAGCCACCAAATAAATTTAGGAAAAGAGGTAAAGAATCGAAAAATACGCCAGACATTTTTCAGTCCCGAATACACGCCAGGTTCAATATGACCATCGAATTCAAGCTGTAGGTCTGTAGCAACAGATGGGTTTTTAACAGCAAGATTCGGCTGGGTTCAATATGTAATTCACAGTAACAATCACGAAATAAAAATAAAATTTCGATTCAATATATGGGACGGTAGGGAGCAAAAACGTTTTGCCAGTTAAGGTTTCTCATGCAGAACAGACACGTCAGTCGTTCATGTGTTTCGGGCAGCAGCCTCATCCTCACTTACATCGAGAATTGCAGATTGAATCTCCTCACGTTCGGATAGTAACTAAAGGAAGCAAGTGGCAGCCATTGTAACGCTACTGTACACGTGATGCTCAAATGCCCTACGGTTTGTGTACTCCGTATCAGGTGCTCACATGAAGCTGACCCTTTCTTCGAACAAATCGCTCCACTAATCGAATACCCGTTTTAAATCCGAATCACGCCAGTAGATCTGATATCGTTGCGAAAAATGTACGAAACATCGGCCGAATTCGTTAAAGGAAACGAACTCAGCGCTTTGCCTCTGCCGCATGAGGTATTAGATTTTGATTTTTGAGGATGAGACAAGAATACAATTATTAATATTCAACCCAATGATGAGGAAATAAATATTTTCATCGAATCAAACTCAAAATTAGTACCTAACTCTGCTATAAATACGTAATTTCATAATGTTGTTGATAGTGATATTGTTAGTCATGCAGTATTTATGATAGATTTTGCTCTTATAATATATTTTCCACAGATATCTAACTCGAAAATGGAGATCAATCTCAACAGTTATTAGTTGAGTAAAAAAAATGTAAATAAATAAATACCCTTTATGATTGTAATGGCTCTGCACGCTGAACCCTTTTCACAAAATTGCAACAACTTTTAGCAAAATAAATAAATTAAAACAGACACCTAACACGATCTAAACGCCAGAAATCGTTTTCAATAAAAAAAAAACTAAATCAAAAAACTAAAAAAAAAAAATCGTGCTCCAAGAGGATGATCTAAACATCAAACATCGAATTAATATAATCCCTAATAAACTATTCGACTCGTTCTGGTAATCCCTTTTTCGGTCCTGTCATCAATCGTGAACCGTAATAGTGATCAAGATGCAACAGCTTCCAATGATTGAAAGAAAATTGGGAACCTTTCCATCAGCGACGAATCAGTCAAATGCTACCCATTCGAACCGTTTTCAATACAGTGATGGGATTTCTGAGCATCTCAACTGGCAGACATTCAGTCGTAAACTGTCCAACGATTCGTAACTCAAGATACCAACTAATGAATTATAGTTAAACAAATTCTCTTGACGAAAGAATTGAGCATGAAAACTATTTGGTCTGAACACCATGGATAATTTTCGAAACAGCCATCGTCACCTAGCAAGTTCGAAATTTATTGACTCTTCTCCTGAATCACCTGATGTACAGTACCTGATTTAGAATCGGTAATGAGGGCAGACAAATTGCAGCTTGCAAAGCGCGTAGGCTGCAGACTAAGTACAGTGACGATGAGGTACAGCTATCATCGGAACAAGCAGAAGAAAAGAGGCAGGTATTAAAGTTCGCGAATAAGTGCAAGATTGGGCCAATCTAAATCTAATTAAAACACAGGCAATGTTACTTTACGAATGATATGATGCCCACTGATTGCTTATAATAAAGCGCGCCTTGATTTGGTGGGTTAATGAGGTGTTTGGAAACGACTATTTCAAAACTATTTCTCTCAATATTGGCCTTATTTATATTGAGGTGAAAAGAGGTACCTAAAAGGTGAAATTTTCTGCGAAATATAACCAACCACCGATGAACTTCCCCTAATTAAACACTGCTAATTGTGGGGAATGTGATTTAAGAGCTTATAAGAGAAACCACAAAGGAGTTTCACCATCATATTCATAACATTATGACAATTAATGACCGAAACGTAAAGTTTTTTTTTTTTTTTGCACGACACACTTTGAATACAGCAGTAGTTGCACAATTCATTGCGATCTCCAGACTATCAATATGAACAGCGGATGCTCCTCATAAACGATAGTCGAGAACCGGTGATTACGAGAGCCTTGTAGAAGAAGTGAAGTGTGTAGTGAACTTCTACTGGCCTTTTGAAGTCTACGTTCTGTCTGAGTCACTGCGAATAAGGAAAGTCGCCACTTGGACGCTCAGGGTCGCACCAGCCGCATCTGGTATGCGACTAGCACCTTCATCGAACACTGCCGAGCATTTTTAGGCCACACATGCAAGCTCTTTTACCGAATGAATTCCTAACAAAAATATTTTGACCTTTGTCCTCCTGACATCAACGTGGAATGCAATTTCTGCTATTCAGCCATTTAATTGCATTGTTTATAAGAAGATAGAAAATGCAGTTGATTTAATGGAGATTGAGTAAAATACTGCTCAGAAAGATGAGAATTGCTGTTGCTGCGACTCTGCCGTTCGACTATTGGGTTTGCGAAATGATTTCATTCCTAGTTCGTATGCAGAGAAACATAAGGGAATTATCTTTAGCTTATAAGTTATGTTGAAAGTAATAATGGAGAGTTTTGGTGCATTTAGTGTTTTATGGAAACTTAAACACGTAGGAGTTTTGTCTTTCTTCGTAAAATTATACGGCTCTAATGGCCACCAAAATATGCACTGGACTTGGATAAAACCATCCACTATCGACCATAAGAAACGTTCGATTTAGCAAAGTAACCAAAACTTCGTTCAAGTATTCGGAAAACAAGAAATGCACTAAAACTGCCCGATGTGAACCGACAGAGAGGAATTAGCCACATAGGTCCCCGTCACTACGCGTTTTATACGAATCGTTTTCCCATAAGCACTTGGACGATACTCATAAAAATTCAACCACCCAACCAGCGGATATTTTTCCTCAGAACGGAACTCGATGTCTATTGAAACCGGAGACGCTATTTTTGCTCGTCGGGCGCGGCTATAAACGCATTGATACGAAAACACAGAGCGAATCGAAATAAAAATTGTAGGAGAGAAACAGCACTGGCGCCGAGTTAAAGTGATTAACGCCCAAAGCGGTTGTTGGAAATGGGGCGTTCAACAGTGATTGATGGGCGAACGAGTTTGCGAAGTGAAAACTGCGAGGGAAAAACGCGCGTATTATGTTTGTAAAATTCGAAACGTGAAATCGGGTGGATAATTCGTTCACTGATTTTCCACTGGAACTTTGCGTTAAAAAGTTACAAAATTGAGTCTGTCACAGACAAAAATGGCGAAAATACTTACGAACTTTTCCTTAATAACTGAATAGGTCAACACGATGAAATTTTAAGTTGACCTTTTTTCAACTGGACCGTCCAGAACTTGAATGAAAGCTTCAAGATTCGAAGAAATATCGAAATGGAAAAGGGAGAAAGAAGATGGAAAGACGAGAAACACAGGAGATCCGGAGGAACTAGGAGCCCGGCCGTGACCTTTCGAAACGAACGTAAAAATGTCCTGGAAGGGAAAAGAGTGGGAGAAATGTTAGGTCGCAAAACGAATAAGAATACATATAAAACGCCGCTCAGTCTCGACGAAACTGATGGTCAGCGGCAGTTTTATCTCAAGTCGCGCGGAATGTCAACATTTGCCTTTTTACTGCTAGCCAAACCGGTAATGCAAATCCACAACTCCAATCTAGTATTAATCAGCGTTGTAATATAAAAGCATTTTTATGAACTTGAGCTGCTGCAACATTTCCTTGCATCTCCTTTCTTCGGTTTGCGGTGACAACGATGCAAATTTTGTAAGGTTGAACAATTATTTATTTACAAGCGTTCCACAGAATAACATCATGGTATTCTATTACTGATGGATAAAACCTCGTTCATCCGAATATTCAGATTATCCGGACATAGAAAGTGTAGCTTGAAAAAATAAAATAAAATGAATGATAAATTAAATGAATAATAAAAAATTGACACTTGTAATGGTATTCCTTCACTATCGAAGTGTACGATATGAGCGCTAGCGTGACCGGGCATTTTCCAAACGGCATACTTGTTTGAAACAAAAGACAATAAATTGATCAATTCTTCCATGCTAATACATAATGTATAATATTAATTATAAGTTCAAGATAATGTATAATACAAGTTAATATGAGTTTTTTTCTCTGGATTTCATGGATTTCATTTGCCCCTCTTTTTTCCCCTCTATTCTCTATTCCTTCGGATTTTTGATCCCAGATGGCAGTCCAGGTTAGTCCGGATAATCGAGGTTTTAGTAGTTTTCAATGCATCGGCTGCCCTTGTGAAACAGCTTGAGTTTAGGGCCAAGGATACAACTAAACTGCAGTGGAAAACCTAGAAAATATGATAGCCACATGACCCGCCAGAACCTCAGGATTGACGAATAGTGAATAAACGTAAAGCTACGGTTGCGTTTTATACCTTGTAAAGCCGCCATTTTTTTTACATTCCCACACGCCAATCGAACTTTGTGCCCTCTCCGTACCACCTTTCTCCCTGCTGGGAATACTTGATATTCCGCTCAGATTGCATCTACCGTCCCCTCTGCCTGTTCTAAAGCTGGCCGAACTCCAGCCATTCCTGATTGAAGATATTCAAATTCATCCGGACAGCCAGAGCAGGGATACGCGGGTCATTTTTACTACCCGCTCGGGAGGGACGAACGGAAGGGATGCTGAAGGGAAAAAATCGAAAAATGTAGACCAGAGAGAAAAATTGTTCGGCATCCCACTGCGGTTTCCTGGATTGACGTCTGATATTCGCGAATCGTACGATAAATCTAACAATCCTTTCGGAAAAGCTCATCGTATATCAACAAAATACCTAAAATATGGAAATTATTGAAGTCTTGAAACATTATGGGTACAGGACTAGCAAAAAAACCTGGACTTCTTTCGCGTTTTTATGGCAATGACGAACGACGAATTGATATTTTTGCATTTTTGACGACCGTAAGCAACGAGGTGCTTTTTACGGCCCATTTCAGTGCAACGGTTGTTTTCTGTCCTTGAAAATATCGCATATTTCATCACTTTCAGGAGTTACGTTCTTTGAAAAAATACCTCTTGTGACTCGAAGAGCGTTATAAACTTTTACGATTATATTTTGGGGGAATTTATTCACCATAATGGAAAATCTAGCCCATGATCAGCGTTTGTTATAGCATCCGTTTCCGCCTTTTACACACCGAGTAATAGTTTCAACAGAAGATGAATAAAACTATAATATTATGTTTATTAGTTAACTTAATAGTCTTAGCCTGTGCGGAACTGCGACCTGAACCATTTTCTCCATTTACTCGGACCTGTGTCCACCATCTCTCTATTGGATTCAAAATTGTCGACAGTTAATAAATTTATGAACAAACAAGCTTAATTATTATATGAATATTATTGTTAAGTTCTTTATTTGAATTTAAATGTAAATTTAATATGTAAATGAGCAGTGACACATAGCATTGATCAATTAACAAGTTGATAATGTAAACATGAACCGCGATTCATCTTGTGTTAATGAATACCCAATTTGTCAATAAAGCGCCAATAAAAAAAATTATTACCCATAAAAATCAGTTAAATCTAAAATGACTCGATTGGAAATCCCCGGCTATTTTCTTTACACTGAAACGACAATGACCAACCAAGGCCAGTCGGTATCAGTTGAGGAAATACCAAAAGGATGACTAACCAGTTCGTCTTTCGTCACACTTCGAGATAGCGTTAGAGTGATGTTGAAATCAATACTCCGCTTATTAAATTCGCTGCGATTGAGCGCCGAGTTTTTGCTAGGACGCATACATCTATTAAGATTTGTTGGAATGAAAAAGCTAGGGACTGATTTTATGAGTACCGAAGATGGACGCGACGATTTAAATTGTCATTGATTCGGCCTCCCTCCAAATGTCAGGGAATATTTCTACCGAATCCCACCACTAGCTGAGCTAGTTCGATGGTTTCATGCCGTGAAGATAATGTTCATGAAGTGCAGTGGACACTGGAAATTGTTGTATGAGGGATTAAGGCCGGTTTCAATCGTACTCAGCTCAAGACGGTTATTAATCCAGAGAACTGCCAGGTGTATAATTACCTATATAATCTAGAATTATATATTCCCATGTTATGCTGTGTACTTGACCCACTATCGCACTACAACGCAGCGCTCCAGCGCATCATGCAACATTCTAGAACACACATAATATAGACGGGTCCAACTTTTTCCAGCCGTGAGCATTTACGCGTCCTTCGAAAGCAAAGGCTGCTATGTCAAACATAACATAGTTCGTAACGGACTAAGCTGCGAAATACTGCATGAAAACTACGTACTTACTTCTGACTAGTGAGTTTCTTTAAAGCAATAAATTGACACGCACTTGAATTGCTATTGTTAACTAAAAATTGGAGAATACACGTTTTTGAAAACTTACGACTTTCCTCGCCAACTTTTCTCATTTTCGAACTAAGGCACCCGCCATAATACTGCAGGTATGGTATCTAAATAATTCACTACTCCCGGAAAAGTGACAGAGTCACGTTCGCTTTTCTGTCGCAAAGTCGTAACTGGTATGAGTCACCGCGTTCAAGCCAACAAGCCGTTAAATTTTTACACCGAGATTCGAGAAAAAAGGCTTGAAAGTTAAGGAACACCAAAAGGGATGTCAAAAGACGTGCCGGTCATAAAGCCGATTCACTAAACCAAAAATAAAAGCCGTGCAACCACGTACAGCAGAAATAAAATGCAACTCGAATTCGAACAGTTTTTGACTACGTATAGTTTTAAGCTTCGTGAGCTTCGAAAGAAAAAGTATTTATAGCGCGACAAACAACATTTATGGTCGCAGCTATATGGATCAATAGCATGCCTCAGAAACGAGTAAGGATCGACAAAATATGGAGGACACGGTCAGAAGGAGAAATAACAGTCACCAATGCTCTGAATCTATCAAGACAATTTTAATCGCCATGCCAAACTGTCATAATTTCAAACTCTTCGATCGTCAACACGCTCCGCAGCTCTTCTTTCATTTCTCCGGAATGGCCATCATGGAAACGTTGATTCAAGATGTGGCAAAGTGCCTCGGGGCTTCTCCATAAATTAGGATTCAAACAAAATGACATCCTGACTATACTGCTGGTGGGAACGTGATGTGTAGTAAATAGTTCTTTTGCAACAATCCAGTTTTCGATTTATTTCATTTTGAAAAATATTTCATTGAAAAATTAATATCTTCTGGAGAGTCAAAAATCTCTGACGACGCCAAGGGGAAGACCGGCCAATGGAAGAATGTCATTGTTCCAAATCAAAACCTGTGAATGGGGTAGTTCAAATTTCCCACAACAGACCAAAAAGAATTGAAGACCTTGAGGTCACTTCGAATAACCGAAAATTGAAGACAATTTCACTAACTGTATCGCATACCTTAGGACACTCAAGTTATTCAACTGTTACCTGAGCCAATGAACTAAGCTTAACGGTATCTGGAAACTACAAGCGCAGCAACTATTTATATTACAAAGCGGTTTCATTCGATAAGGCCAATGTTCGGTTTTGAGAGCAGTACATTTGGAATTTTTATGACTCCAGTGCTTGGCACGAGACTTTTTTTCTGAAAAACCTCTGCGGCAGAAGCTGCAGAAACTGTTTTTAAACCCGTATGCGACTTGATCCACAAGAACGGCTTCACTGGAGGGATAGCCCACGCTGACGCCACAGGAAACAGGATTTCAACGTGAAATGAGAGAGGGTGATGCGGAGTTCCACTGAGAGATGGGTCTCCAGAACGTGACCCGTGTACAACAGTCGAGCGGTTTATATTGAATTCCCATCTGGCTGATGGGAAACGGGCGGCATGCGACGAAGAAAAAAGCTTAGAAGAAGAAGGAACGGGCAAAAGAGACAAGAACGACGATCCTCTCCGTCTCAAGAGAGATTCGCCGTATGAAGGCCTGAAGGCCACCGAGATAGGTGTTTGTCTTGCCAGCACAGAACTTCTTTCCGTCTCTTTTCCCATACTAACTCAGTTGCCATCCTAAATCTTTGTCACCCAGAAGAATTTCATGTCACAGCTGTCGACTGGAACGCTAGTGGATTACTGAGAGATTGCCGCGGGAAAGGCAGGCATTATAAAAATAAATATAATTGTTTCTCGTCGAATCGAATTCAAACAACTCGAAGAATCGGCAAATCGTTCGTGAACGAAACGGTAACTCACCGATCAGTGAATTCGAACTTGATCAAGACAAGAAATATTCGCAAGTGATTCGTACGGTCTTTTAATATTGCGAATGTAATGTATTAGTACCAATCATGGACTAGAGAAGACTTAAAAGTGCACAGTATTTGATTTTCAATGTATGCAATAAATAAATTAATATAAAAACAGTCGTAACAATATGAAACTCAGGGCTCACTCGAATGTTGAAAATAGGAAAAATAAAGTTACTCATAGAATTCAAACAAGCCATTCGCGGAGACTGCCTCCTGATAAAACTTGACAGTCAATAACGGTAGTAACATTGGAACTGTCTGACAAAAAGCCACAATTCCTCTTTATTATTTTCACTTTCCTGGCAGAAACGCGTTCCTTGGTAATGCTTCACGTCTCACAAGAAGTAATTTAATTTTTTTCCTCATAAAATAAAAAAGTAATATACAAAAGCTGAAGAGGCCTTAATAGCATAATCATTTTTCCCTCCTTGGCTCGAGATTTATTACTTTAGCAAGCTGATAATAATTACAGCAGTAAAAATCGCAATCACTCTTTTTTTAGAATCTTAGAGAAAATCGATAACATACATTACATGCCGCAACGATTGTGATGACACATGACAGTTGTGTAATTATCACTAGACTACTACTACGAAGACCAATGCTCATTACTACAAACCGTTCTGTCAGTTTCGATAGGTTCAATCGAAATTCTCAATAATTTATCGGTATGTGGAACCAAAGAGTAAGGCTGAGATCCAGGTTAATATTATTTACCTGCAACAAAAAATATTGGCAATCATTAGAAACTATCATAATTGTGAATTGAATATTATGCTATCATGCTACGGAGTTAAATAGGGATAAATAGCACGATAACATTTGGATCATGAACTTCGTATTTCTCCCATTCAATTTTTGTTAATGAATGCACAATTGCGATCTTCGTATCTGTTTCACTCGAGCATCATACGGCTATTAGATTGAGATCTTGATTGAAACGTTAAAAAATTAGGAACAAGCTGAGCTTGTTCGTTGAATGGACAATCGAATCGAAAATCTGAAAGACTATTGTCAAGGAAATGGATTTTGGTATCATTGGGACGTGTGAAAATTTGAAGTTGTCAACAACCATCGTCGCTCGGGAACCATATCGCAACCCCGAATTCTTTCTCGATCGAAACATTCCTATTTTCTTTCGGTTAAAATCCTGGCCAGGTTTCATAATTTAATTTTCACATAAACTCGAACTGTCGGATTTTTCCAACTCCCACAATCTAGTTTTACCTTCCTCTACGCTTCGCATGAAATCTAACGGCGGTTAACCGGTGGAAATGCTTTCACATCGATGAAAATCCTATATCAACGCTGCGAGTTCTGTACAACCGAGCTGTTCAAAAAGTCGTATCTCTCTTTTCAATCACCCCTAGTGGCCCACTAGTGGCTCAGCGTAGCCGGAAGTTCCACCTGTAGCCAGGCTCGGTCGAGTCGCGTGGGAGCGGAAGCGTCGTCCTTTCTGAGAGGAAGAAAAATGCTAACGCGGACGTGCCTAATCGCCGTTCTCGTGACGCTAGCCGTAGTCTAAGACTTGAGACTGGCGAGTGTGTGAATAAAATCCTCTTGCCTTTAAAAGGAACTGCGTTTATTTGTGGCCCTTTTAGCGAGGAAAACACGACGAACGGTCAAATGTAACGGAAACCGCAGACAACCTAGTGGAGAAGAATGCCGTGATGATGGGAAGCACAGATTGTATTTTTATTGCACTTTTTATCGGGCTGATTAAAGTATTATTCGAATGTACAGCCAAAGGAGAGAAGTTAGAAATAAGATTCAATAAAAAAGTCACCTAAACCTGATGCTTATCAAGGGAATAGTTTATCATTTGAAGTGCGAAAATTGCTTTCGTTTCTCACGATAAATCAGCACGGATACAAACCCTCGAATTGTTTTCCAATTTTTATCGCCAGGCAAAGGACGAGGCTTACAGAGATGATTCTGGCCGTGACATTCCCTCTCATATCTTAAAGGGAGGTTATCTCATACGGCTATCACCGTTTTATCTTAATTCCTTTCCAACGACTGAATCCTTCTGACACACGAACGGAGAGTACCCCGTAATCATTAGTTGAATGACTCAACGTTCAATTCTCACTATTATCTGATTGATAATAGCTTCATACGGAACTTCTCTATATACGTTGATTTGATTTTGAGACATTTCACGCAATGAAGTTCAAGGCGCATTAGATCGTTGACATGCTGCTTCCATTTTACGGGATAGATAATATAATATTTAACCTTGGCCTATAACTGATGTAAACCTATTAGGCCCAATTTCGCTCCCCATTAGGTAACTAACTTTGAGGTTTATGAAAATTAATAGTCTGAATATCAAGGTTACTTCGTTTAAAGACCTCACATTAACTAAGATCGACAATTCATCGTTGAAAAGTTGGGTGAAAATGGCTCTTCTGCTGCTATTCGATTTAAAAGGATGACTGAAGAGCGGTGAGGGACGATTAAAATAATTTGCACTCGTCGAAGAACAAAGGGCCAACTTCAATCATTATTGGATTACAACCAAGAGCCAATCATTATTATCGGCAAATAGCGACAAAAGTTTTTCTTCTACGTATCTTGACTCGATTAAGGGGGCGATCCTGAACAAACCAGACACCGATGAGCTCAACGACTACAGACACAACGCTTAATAAACTTAAATTAGGTTTCAACATTTTTTTCCGAATTCAGTACTATTTCGAAGTTTTCGTACAATTATTTGCACATTTTACTTTACTCAAAACTTTACTTCGCAGTCGTGATTTTCTTGATTCAATAGTGTGCAATTGTGTGGTACTTTGCAATACTGAGCAAACGATTGACGGCGATTTCAAAAATACATCGTAATGGCCATAAAAAATTCCTCATGCGCCGTCGAATAATATGTTGCAGATATCCAAAAATAGGGATCTCCTTTTTGATCCTCGATGGCCATTTCGAAGAGTAAGGATACGACAGGAGGAAGCATTCCCACAGCAGACGTCGCTTCTCAAGCCACTATTTCAACCAGCTGAAGGGGTCTGAGTGGTGGAACATCAGTCGCATGGGAGAACGCGCAATAAACTCCGAAAATAGCGTTCTCCTTCGCGGTCCTTCGCTGAGAGCCCTCCCCCCACCCTTAGCTTCCCTTTTATAAAAGTTCCTTCATAAACGGAAACGGAACAACTCGCCTTTTTTCTTGTTTTCCTTCTTTCCATCCGTTGTATCCTCATTTCGCATCGATTCGCGAACTTCAACATCTGGCGAATATAACGTTGTCGAGACAACTGCCATGGGGTGAAAGCAGTTGTTATATTTTTGCCCCGGTTTCACTCCCCACTATCATTTATCCCTGTCGTGAATTAATCGATCTTGGAATTATGGCAGAGGGATCCGGTGACAAAAAGCATTACTTACTACCTAGAGCTCTTTGAACAAATAATAAATAAATATTTAAAAGCTAATACTTGCTTTTGAAAGATGAAAAAAATTATTGGCAAATTTGGTGAACTCAATATGAGAAATAGCTTTTCCCACAATGTATACATTGAACTGAGAAGATTAGAGAGAGATGGACGCAAAAAATCGAGCGTATCTGCTATTGTAGTAATAATTATTATGTTTACAACACGTTTTCCATTCATTCTCTAGATACAATGGAGATCGTAATTTATTCCTCCTAATTTTTGAATAATTAATAAATAATGAACCATTGTAATTTCCCTAAAGAAAATTTTCAACCTCCTCAAAATTTCACTTTAACGATTTCAAGATATCAAAACGAACACCCTTATTAATTGGTATTGATGGCACAGACGAATAAAAGTATAGCAAACGGTGCAGACACCAGTTGCAACGAGAAAATTCAGTGAAGTCTGGCTGGTTATTAGTAAGCATTTGGCAGGACTAGCTGGCACGGTTCTTCTCAACAGGACAGGAAATATCTCTAGCTAGATCGTGAGAAGTCTAAATTCGCTTTGAATCGTCGAGTTGACAGAGATTCCGGGATAATTCGATGTCCTTAATCATAATGAGTTCAAGCGACCGCACCATGACACGTTACTAATTCAGAGTAACTATATTCTTGGTTTGACTTGAATATCTTTCAACTTCGTGAAACCTTCATTTATGCCGTTTCCATTTCAGGATACACTTAAAACGAAGTTGGTGCAATCTGATTGAGGTCATCGGTGTGAGATTCTGTCCAGTCAAGAGCCAGATTTCAAGGCAACAAGGTATATCGCATCAAAAAAAGTCATCGTGAGGCAATTACTGTTTTGGAAGATAATTTGCCCTCGTAAAAACTGCTGAGGGTTCGGCCCATCATACTTTTCGTACAAAAGGACAGCGCCCAACAGTTTAATTAAAATATTCAACTCGGAAAACCCTTACACGTCGATCCAGATAAATGTAGAACAGAATGTCGAAGCTGATGGAAAAGCATTCTACAACAGCAACGAAGATGAGTTCTGTGACTGACAAGTTTTTCACGCTCACCGTTCGTCAACCAGTAGAATAACGACGTCCATATAGTGAGTTCGACCTCACATCTACATCGGCCGATGACTTCCATAAACGATCTCACCGTTGAACAGTTTTGAATCGAGTTTCTGTACGCTGGCTGATACAGCGGAGAAGTTGATAAATTTTTGGATCGTATCGTTCATTTTAGAGTGAAACGCCTTTTAAATATCAAACGAATAAATCAAATCAATTCAATATCAGTCCCATAGCTGGGGAAATTGTTATTTTTAATGCTATTTGCACCGATGATTCGCTTCAAGTTAAGTTCGTGTCAAACATGTTCCCTAGACATTATTTGTCAGATATTTATCTCGTCTCTCGATGTTTATTCGTTTTCAAGGGTTTGTCAAGCCGTCTACGCTACAGAACGTACGCAAGCAGAAGGGCCCAAAAGCGTCCGTGCTGCACCCGCGCGAACCCATTATCTTATCACAGCTTGAAGGGGTGGTGAGGGAAGTAATTTACGAAACTGCAGCTGTGCTAGATCCCTGCGTGGGCGTGCGTTCGTAATAAAGTTAGCGTTTCGTGGAAAGGTAACAGACGGAACAACGACAAAGGGGTCGGAAAGTTGGACGGTTTCGGGTGAAGTTGGCGTGACTGCGAGATGGCAGACGACTGTCTAACTATCCGAACAACTGTAATCACGGAAACGCTTGTGATGAATTACTCATTCATGATGAATACCATCGCTGCATTTTTATACAGTTTCATTTGCTTTTATCTAGAAAACTGAAGAGGGTGGAAAAACGGATTTTTCAACCACAGTTTACGACTCAGGTCATAACACTTCGTACGATAGGGAAAATAAATAAATTCATAACATAGTTTAAAATAAAAGTATTTCTCTCATATTTGGAAAACATTCCAGAACTATCGGTTCCAGAAAATTTCCAATATTCTTCTCACCTCGCAGACAACGAATATTCTGAAAAATAAATTATCTCCTCTCGGGTATCGCAATGCTGTGAGTGATAATATATTGTGATATATATAATATATAATATAGGATATTGTGATATATATATAGGTGTAAAAATACTCAAATATACACCGAAAATGGGCCAATTCGGACATCATAAATATGGGCTTGAAATAAGTCCACTCGGATCGTCGAAATTATATTAATTTAATATCTGCATAAGGTGTGGAACTAAAATTGATGCAGAAATTGACAGCCCAGAAACCAAACGAACGTTCGTCATGATAGACCACTTATTTATCCATTTAGCTCGACATTCCAAGGCATTCTTCCAATTTTCAGAACGTCTCCTGTCTCTTTAACAATGTTCGCCAAACGAGGCACGTCAAGTTTCCTTCCCTTCGATTTTAAGAATGGAAAACCGAAGCAATTAAGAGTTGTAAGCTGTCTGGGCCTTCGTTAGCCATCGGAAAGGCTGGGTTCCACGTCTCGTCGAACACTGGAGTCGTCCAATGCTCGTAACTCGACTAACTAGCGGATTCCAGTAACAACTGACGAACGTTCATTTGCACCGGCTACCTGGTAACTGGCGTCAACTAGCCTAATTAAAACCACAAAACTTCGGCTATCGTCTGGCCTTGGTCGATGGGAGACAGCGATAGCGTACTAATTGTAATGAGTATCGTAAGGGTCGAACGATGGGCGATCATCACGATAGTCCATTACCCTGATGACCTCAAGACCACGTAACGAACAACTCGCTTACAATTATTGCTACATATAAACCTGAAAATCAATGCGACCACTCTCAACTGAAGGATTTCAACTAAAACTGATGATTAAAACGAAATGCTGTCAGATATGATAAATTACGTTGAATAATATCCGTTACCTATACAATGGTGGCTTGAGAAATATTGGCGTAATAAATTACCCTTTATTCCCCTCGAGTTTCTATAAACAAATCCCTAGATTTCGATAATAATGTGAATAAGAGAAAATTGAATTATTTGACGTCATCAGCGGCAAGAGAACTTATTATAGTTTTAGTGAACGGACGGGATGACTGTTGGGGAAATTACAATTGTTTTAGATATTCTCATAATTGTTTTTCCTCTTTCACTTGCCTTGCCTACATTTGGAATCTTAGGCTAGTTGTTTACAACTTCTTAGAAAGTTTCTAGCTCGCAGCCGAGTAAATCATTGATTAGTAATTTAATCCTAACAAGCAGTAGTATAAAAATGATAGCGCATAAAGGATCATATCGTTGGAAAATATCATGATAAAAAAAACTGATAGGGTACTTAAGTATTGGACGAACTTACCAGGTAATGGGCGTAAGATATCAACACAGTTCCCGCGGTACGACTGAATCATCACCGAGTCGTATCGATCACAGGGATAGTAACTTCTATTAGGGAGAAACTCAGAAGGAAATAAGACGACTAATATAGCTTAAATGGTATAATTGCTATTTACGATCTGCACGTTTCTGATAGTAATTTCTCCGACAAGAGGTCTCCAATAAGTTTTGCTTATAAATATTCGCTACTGAGCTCAATATTGATTATTAGTGGGAAGGGCGATTATTTCGATCATTGGGACGCCAACTTCCGTCCTGGATTATAACTGCATTCACCCACCGCATGCCGTGGCCTTCCCAGTCGTCAGCTAGTCTCCTCAGAGCCCTAAAGGTCCGACCCTCAGACACGCGATGCCTCAATTACCCCCACCGTTCAGCTCTTCGTCCTCGGTCACGATACTACCAGTCGTTGCGAAAAAAAAGACGATCAGTTGGTGGATGAAGCGGCCCGATTTCCAACGTCGACGAGAGCTGCCGTGCTGATTTACCACCTGTACGGCCTCAATCAACATCAGAAGCCACAAACACTAAACCGAACCAGTATCATCGTATTGCAGTTGCAATTTTATTGAGTCCATTAGACGTCCTTTTACACGAAAAACTTCATTTTCTCGAAAATGTTAGACAATTACTGGAGCTGTAAAAACGTACTTTACAGAAATATAATTATGTACTTTATTTGAATGCGATTTCTTAAGATATCTTAAATTTAAGAATAGCCATGATGCGTCACTACTATAGCATTATACTATATTTCAAAAATACTTCAACTCCGAAATGACTAGCAATCTCAACAGTTGAGTGTTGTGAAATATTTCCAGTTTTGAAAAAATCTCCCTCATTTTCCCTGCAACGCTGTTGCATCGATGCGATGACATGCATTGCAGAATTTTCCAACTGCAAACGCGAAATGTAGTAGCGTGCTCTAAATGACCAGAAGCCCTTATAAGCCGCAGGGCTGAAGCCGCACTACAGTGTATTTTCGTGCAAAAACTAGATGGGAATACAATGTAAAACTGGCGTAAGAGCTATTTACATCAGGCGCGTAGCGAACCGATACTACCATTGAATTAAGCGAAATCTGACACGCACCGTTTTCAACCCGCAGCAGTAAATGGAAATGAGTTGCAGAGGTGGAAAAAAGGGCGAAAATTCCCCTTTTACTATCTGATGATTGCTGACGAGAGCGAATGTGCTTCAGACTTGCGTGCTTGGGTTGAAAGTAGAGAAAACGCGGATTTTTTTAAACCTTCTAGCACACGGTTCGCTAAAAATACTCAAGTGATCGCGCAGCTTTTTGCTTTCGCTTCGGCTTTTTATTATTAGCCGACTCAATATCGAGATAGTGGCTATTCAGGCCAACAATACCTGTCTAGCTTGACAGATAATGATCGGTAACCATAGGGATGAGATTGCTATAAGCCCATTCTAGCACGGGAAGCAATGATTTGAGACTAACAGTAATGGAAATGAATGGGACAGTAATTTTTAGTAAAAGATGCATAAACTGGGATGCAACAAAACATAAAGAATGAAATGAAATGTTAGCATTCCATTTTATTAGTGAGTGGGCCATTGCGATCGCACTGGGAAAACAATTTCGGAAACAACAAAGCGGAGGCTGTCACAACATCCAAGATTATAAATCATCATGCGTGTTAGTTGTCTGCTTTATAGACGTTTGAACGCTCAGTCGAATAAAACCAAAACGAAGCCAGCAGATTAGACGTTTCCTAGCTTAATGTGGCTTTTTAAAGTTATTTTTACGTTATCAATAAACAACACGATGGGAGAGTTGTTTGAATCATAAGCACAATATTAAACGATTCCATCTAACATATTAATAGGTCTGAAAAATGTGAATATTAAAAAATACTAGAAATAAATATTTTTCCTCACAGTTCCTCTAAACTGCCTGAGTTTTAGTGAAAACGTTTCACAATGGCATGCGATTCCAGCAGATTATTAAATTCACTTTTTTTTTTGTGCAGATAAGGTGAACACTTGACGTCGAATAACTCAGCCTTGGTCGAAATTTTGAAGAGATAAGAAATTTAGGAGCGCCTGTAACAGTTTATTTTGGAGATAAGGCCTGAAAAACCCTAAGAAGATTTAACAATGTCTTACGACAGAAAACCTTCTGACACTCAACAGTTTTATTACTCACCTGGAGTAGCATGAATTTGAAATTCAGAATGTACGCTCGCGGTTAAATCAATACAAATATAATGTCCGCATTTTACGTCTACGAGCCTCTCTTAGGTAACATGTCGCATTCTGTAAACGTCTTAACAATCCCCCGAGTAAGTAAATTTTCGGTTAGGCAGCAAAACGCTGCAAATCGCTGCTGTGTTTTTCTAATTTTTATTTACGAAGGCCATCCATTTGTGAGGGCAACTATTGAGAACGTTTGTGAACGATTCCACCTAAGAACACTTGGTTAGAAAGAACAAAGTTTGGTTAGGCCGTTGTTAAACCAAGATTTTTTTTCAATTGTGAAAAGGCAAGAACTTAGCTGTTATAGTTTTTCAGAAAAGGGTTGGCGGCGAACGGATAGAATTTTTTTTTTTTTTAAATTGGCTATTCGGAATGTACGATATGAAAAGTTTACTATTGAATAATAAACCAAAAGCACGTCTATATAAACAGCCAATGACTGATTCCGCTATGCAAAATAACTGAACGACGAAAATTTTCATTTAAATACTTTTCATTTCGAACCTTTTATGAATCGTGAGGCTTCGTGGAAATCGACAGCGGGCGATTTCATCGTGATGAAAAAAGTATTTTCAATTTTCGCTACGCCCTTCCGCGATACAGATGCAATATTTTTAAATTTCGAATGATCAAACTCGTTGGACCCATTGAGGCAGAACACTATCGTTTTTCCCGTAAATGTCAAGTACACCGACGAAGTTTCCATACGTGAGGTATGTCAACATTCCTCAGCGTATAAAAAATTGATCAGTTTAATTAAAACGATCCACCCTTTGGAATGAGAACGTCGCAATAGAAGATACTGTAAACAATGCATTGATAACAGGCATGAATAAAAATTATTACTGCATTGTCATCAATAATATCAATACCGTTGTAACGGACTCATTCACTCATTCAGAGGTATTGTTACTCTCATCAATAACTGAGTAGGAGCATATCGGCGTGAAGTTAGAAAAGGACTATCATCTTGTCATCTGGAGAACTCTTGCCAGCTACGTCCATGGACAGACAGTTCTGGTAGGAGACGCAGTATTACAATGAGGTAGAATATTACGATATTCATGGCGACGTTCAACGGCACTGATCAAAAAAAATAATGGCGGTAACAGCTCTCATTGACGGGTACAATTTTTTATCAACAAGACCACAGAAAACGTTTCTGATGTCATAAATTAACAGGTAGGTAGGGCTTTTCTGAAATTGCATTTATGCCGGTGTAGAATACGGTAGGATTTATCCCCAGCTAAGGAAGTGACCTTCCAAACATTTCAAAGTAATTATGCGAACGTCATTTTCCGACGTGGCAAAGCCAATTATAATGATCAAACGCTCGTAGAATATCTATTGTCTGAAGAGAGGGTTTGAGATGATAACGTTGCATAACTGCAACTTTCTGGACACCAGTATTTAGAAACGATGATATTAGATAAGTTCAGTGAAACCTGAACACAGTGAACACTAATGTCCAGAATCGATTCTACTAGTTAAATTTATGGTTTAGGGTTCGAAGCATAAAAATTTTCCGAGTCAGTACTTGACAGTTACTATGAATAATTACGATGTTACAACCGCTCAATTTATTAATTTGTAAAACTGAACAAGAATTTCAATCAAATAATAATTATGGTCCACCTATAATGAAATTGAAACATTTATGATTCAAAATTTACAATTGAAATTAATTAGGAACTCACGTTATATGCGCAATATAATGTCAACTTGCAATACAATCATGTAAAACGGTAATCACGATCAAATTGCTAAATCTAATTAACCAGGAGCCGGCAAATACAACTCAGATAGCAGCATTGACCTCGCGTGAACGTGGTTCGATATTCAATAAAATTATTTACTTTTTACGACCACCTTTGTTTCATTAATAGAATAATTTAAAACAAATGCATTTGGCTAACATTTCATAGAACCACTCAGAAACATTTCCTTTCAGAAACTTTCAGTCAATTACATCGATTCAGAAGTATTAAATCAAAATAGAAGAAAAAAGACAGTGCGTTGGCGAAATAGACAGTAAATCCTTTAACAATTTTTACTTATGTTTACGTAGTACGCAGCGTAGTTTTCAAAATTTGGAAATTACTTATTACTTTTGGAAATCTTTATATTACTAATACTCAGAACCCTTTCTGAACAAGTATGTGAGTGTCTGTGGTCAAAACTGACATAAATCGTCTTATCTCCTTGAAAAATGAATGGAACTCAATGATATTTTGTTCAGAGAATGTTTTCCCACTAATTGAGCAAAATTAGCCATTCCCGGATTTTGAATAACACACAGTGCTTCCGAGATATAACACAATACTTCCGTTTCAAATTTTTTTCTATTTTGATTTTTACAGACGCCACTTTTTTCACTTTCCTCGCAATTCTCAATTTTCAATTATTTCATTTGTGCACTTTTGTATATTTGGGTCTCCTTGCTTTTAAAATGACTCCATTTCACGAAACTTGCGCAACGATTAGAGCACACACCGTACTCCCGTCGTATGCGGTTTATTGACAATTTCTGTATTTACAGGCAGCGAAAAAATCGATATCTTTGACGCTGGAGGTTCATAAAAATTATCCCATTTTACAAAACTTGACATGTATTGTAATAGCTAGTTTTTCAATAACAGTTTGCTGTAGAGTAATAACGTTGCGTCCTTATTAGGAGAAACAGGGAAGTACTTGGTGATCTATGTTTGATTCGATTCTGGTTTCTATTTTGATTTGAAGCTGCAGAAATGATCACTTTTCCACTCTAGTTTTTATCGCAAGGGTCACATTCCGTACGTCTGCTAAATTCACATATTCGCGCGTTTTTCTATTTTGGTTTGAAAAATGAACCACTTTCAATATGCAAACTTCCAAAAATTACGAGCGAAAAGGATCAACGGTTCTGGTTTCGAATAAATTCTAACTATGCGAAACATAGTGTCTTTCTATAAAAGTATTTGAGTATTTGAATTAATTTCTTTTTTTCTATAGACTTATTTGAGCAAATAGCGTCTATTTCTTTTTTCTGTTTCTCATTGTTCATTTGTGCATGCGTTCCTACGAGAACGTACTACCGTGGTTTCGCCAAGGTAAGTAAAGTATACGTTGATCGGTAGATTAACTTAAATTGGCAAGGATATCGCCTGTATCGAAACGGTTCCGCGCATCTCCAGCCGGAAGAAACCTCCACTGGAAGGAGGTTCTCACATGGACTTGAAGTTTTCTCTTTCCAAGTAAGGAATTGATGTCCTCGATAACTCAAGGGCCTTGTATCTGGAGCCAAGTTCGGAATCACCGGTGATGCCGAGCAATCTATACCGCGAGTTTTTTCCGTTCTTCTTTTATTTCTTCCTTTTTCCTCTCTCCATCTGTCTCCCTCGATCGGCAAACCCTTTCGGATGACAGTGCACGTGAAAGGGATGGGCTGCGAGACCATCCTATCCCGAGGGTTTGTAACGGAGATCGATGGGCCTTGTAACTGGAGTTTGAAAGACAGGCACAGGCCTTTCCACGGTTATGTTATTGCGCCCGAAATTGGGTTCAGCCAATCACAATTCCTCCTATTTCCTTCCCATCAACCTGGCCTTGAATTGATTTCCATTTTACCATGATTGATTCATTATAAATATCGCCCTGTTTCAACAAAGGGTGGACAACATTTTGAAGCTAAAAAACTGGCTACATCAGGCCTTTATTCCATGCCATCATCACGACGATACAAAATATACATCAACCGCCTCTTCATCAGGTCAACATCGACTCGAATATGGAAAACCAATCAAATATTTAAACCGAGCATCAAAAAAGCTCAATATAAACCTAATCTATGATCCATAAATAAAATAATAATTTGTTAAGTGTTTGCCGCTGCCAGATCACAGCCCTCGATATAAAAAATCACACGATATCTATCAATCGTTCATGGTTTCATATCGACCAAAAGTGTTGATAGAAACTCATCCATAATTAATTTTTTACAAGTTCTTATAATTTCCTTCAATAGTTTCAACCACCAAGTATTTTTGATAAGTTTTGCAATCTCCTGAAATCCATGAAGCGATCAACTACCCGAATTTTAAAATATTGTCCAACGCAAATATAGCTCCTACTAATTTGAGCGGCGCCGAATTTATATTCCAACAAACACAAATATAGATTCGTTGCACTGGTTCTCGATATGTTTTACAAACCGGTGAAAGTGGCGAGAGGTAAATAAAAGGGTGAATGACCGATAGCTACTATCGCCAAAGATAATCTAACCACAATGAATGATAATCGGATCAAGTCAACGATGATAGTGTCACATTAATAATCAGTAAATCATGATAAAATCATTATGTGTTAAATAATTATTTTTATCAGCCGGTTTATACAGGGAGCGTCTAGAATTTGCCTACAGGTTCATACCTGCTGCCAATGATCCTCGAGCGAGGGTATCGCCGAAAAGTAGCCGGTCTCGTGAATGTCCTGAAGTTCTCTGAAAATATTTCCACACGGCAGAATGTCCATGTTTTCGTTGTAGAATTTACCAAAAAACGAACGAAAACAACCGACGAGAACGGAATGTGGACTGGACGAGCCGGCTCAAGTCAGCACTCGAAATCGCGGGATTTTCTTTAACTATTATTTTATACTATTCGGGCAACAAACAACTATAATTATTTGATATTTTTGGTTTCAAAGGACCACAACACTTGACACTGTCTTCATCTGATCCGTTGCGGCGGGTTATACACTGCACACGCGGAGTCAATTGTTGCGGCGGTTTTTAGTTCCGTTTTGTACCGAACCGCGAATATTCCCGGAAATCCTGAATTGGATGCAAGCGAGTGAGACGTGTTATTTCTGAGACCCTTTGGAAAATTTATGTGTTGTAAATTGCAAAATAGAAGCGTTGAGTGTTGTAGTTTTTTTTACGGTACGAATCGAACCGGTGAGTTCTCGACTTAACGACAAAATATTAAATGGGTAGTACGTTTTATTTTATCGGGTTGATCTGCTGGATGCGACTAGCCTACGTCTGGTTGAGAAGTGGCAAAGTTGCACCCGGGAGAGGGAAAAAATGCTCGCGCTCGGAGGCTCAGCAGAGTCGGACTGGCGCGGCGGTCCACTGGCTCGAAGTGCTGGCCGAACATGCGCACTTCACTCTCTGAATGGGGGAAGACAGAAAGCCGAACGCGACCGGCGACGGTCGTAAGTTACCGAGCACATCCGAACTCAGCCGATTCAACATTTTCGTCGGCAGTTCGGGGGAATTCCGATAGGAACGCCATAGGTCGAAGTTCAGACGGCACGAACGCCGGGCAGCCGACTTGGCTAGACGTCTGCTTCTCACAGACCCCGTCTATCTACCTCACGGATTCATTACAATGCATCTGTATGTGTTTTCTAATATTCTTGCACAATAAACTGAGGCATAAATTTCGCAGACGTGGAAATATTATTCTTTTCATATCAACGAATAAAATACAATCACGAGGAAGAAAACTGCAAAACATTATTGCACAAGTGATTCCTATTTTTTTTTTCAATTGTCGATTGAGAGTTTTCAACCACTAGGTAATTGTTAATTTTTTACAAATCTGAACGCTTCCGTCCTACATAGACGCCAGAGAAAATATCCCAGGCAAATATTAGAATTTTCTAATGTAGATTGGATTTCTAGTAAACGAACGCAATATTGCTGGAGTTGTTAAGGGAAGAAAACCTGCAACTCATTGGTAAACTATGGATCCAAATCGAATCCCTATCCAATTTATTTCCTGTTATTCAATAGTGGCCCAGAATGTTTTTTTACCATAGAACCGTGAATCAGGTGCCTCAACTGGTTATCTTCATTAATCGATAGATAAAATTTCTGTCCTCGCTGCTAACCACAGCTCTCATGTGGGCCATCCAAGTTACCAGTTATATTGCTACGAAGAGGAACTCCAACGAGAAACTCTTTCCACTGACTTCAGTCTTGAGCTGATTCATTCATTAATCGGTCGCCATGGCGACCGTTCATTAAACCAATCATCCGTCTCTGCAAGGCCCAACTTATTTGCTCCCTTTTCCAGCCCTGCTATAATAGGACGCTCTGTCCGTCGCACTTGACCACGTCTTCCATGCTTCCCGAACTCATCCTACGGTCATCGAAAAGTACAGCGTATCTCTCTTCGTGCTCATTTTGGATCATTGCAGTGTTCGAATTCTCCTCTGTCTCCACAGTCCGTATTAATTGGTGAAAGAAACTCCAGGCCGAATTTGCGAAGTTGCATCGCCTTACTAAGTTTGTGAAATGTGTTTTTTTCTCCAATTATTAACATTACTGTAACCGAAAAAATCACGGAGTAGTTACTTACATGTTTGAGACAATAAACAGCTATGAATTTCCAGTTACCAATAACCCATTGTTCATTGTAAAAATTAATAGGTAGCAACAATTTTGTGCAAATTGGACCATTTGTCTACTCAGGAGACCCAAAAACAGAAAAACTCTCGAAACGAGTGAGTAAATCGGAAGTACCAAGCGTAAGCCATACGATACAGAACAATAGTTATAAAATGAGAGCATCTTCGTGACAAAAAAAAAAAAAAAAACGGAAACTTGAAGTACGTAGATGAGAAGTGTGACATTGGCGACGAGAATCAAAATAGAAAATACTCACTAGAGAAATAACGAAAAAGCTCATAACGTGGAAGCACAGCACCAAACGATAAAAAGCTTCAATCTTCATTTACTTGCTACAACGGATATTTCTGGACTTAAAAGTTCGAAATCTCGAATAAAAATTCAAACAATCATTCATGATATAACATTACCTCCACAAAGTTGATGAAAATAATAATATAGTGAACATTTTTAATATGTTTGATTCAGGTATATGATAGGCTTTTCACTGCAATATTTTTTTGAAGCGTTGGAGACTTTGTGTAAATAAGTCGGTCAATCTGCGACTTGAACACAATTGTAATTGAACTGTCTAGTTTTAACATAGGCTTTACAATATATTCGCTTGCTTAAATGGACAGAACGTAAACCCAATGGACTGCGGAATGTAGGTACACTACAATAACAGATGTTAGAGCAAAATCAATGTAGCGGGAACAGCTCGGATGCAGTGAGGACAAACGCTAGTCAAGTGGCTGGAACATAAACAACAATAAACGATAATTGCCTATTATGAGATACTCGATTGCCTGAACATCCTTACGGTACTCTTGATAATAATTCAACATCAATCATATATTATGTACAAAGCCTGTCACACCTGTACAGAGCAAACTTTGTACCCTGTGAAGAGATTATTTACCGTAAGTTCGGCATTATTTATGCCACCACAACGTACTCCGATATAAGTAAATGAACTTGTTTTAGTAACTATCCCGGACGTTTCCACCTAACAACAGATTAATAACTAGAAAAGAAAACTCCTTAGCAAGTATTGAAATTTTCGGCATTATTCTTAATTATTTCATGGAAATAACTAAATTACTGTTGAATTATTCGCCAAACGATAAAGCTTAAGAGAGTGTTTGTCAAGCATTCCAACGAGTATAGAACGTTTTTTTTTTTCAGCTCTTGAAAGCCTCGAGTTATCCTTCCTTCTTCTTGTTCTCAGCCTCGAATTTGCCACACAAAAGCTGTGATTACGCGAGAACTATTAAGGCGACCCCGCTATGGTCTCATTCAATTAAAAAAACTATAAACATTCTTGTCAAAAAAAAAAAAAAAAAAAAAAAAACTATAGAAACTTATCACAAACACATTTCTCTCTAAAAAAAAATTGGAAGATACGATTTTCCTCTACCTCAAAAATACCCTTCTATAGCTGAGGTAGCAATTTGGTTAATGAATTGAGACATTTTCCGGCAAACAATAATTTTTGAAGGGAATGTCAATTTTTGTTGTAGTTTCATTAAAAATGAGTTGACGGCGTACGGCGGACGGTCAAAAATTTTCCTTTCGATATTCGTATTCTACGTACCTTGAAACATCAAACTTTAAGGGAGGCTTAGAATTTTTTTTCGTGAGCAATCGAAATGATTTATTGTTGAATAATAGACCTTGATAGAATTGAAAATTTACTCGATGGCATGAAAAATGTCCTTCTTCGTGGCTGTGACAGCCAAATCAATAACAAAGACTGAATGTATATATTTATGCGTTGATCATTTTACTGAAAGCTGCGCTACCACAATATCGATCAACAGGTCATTGCTCTTTCAGCGTGAATCGTCCACGTGAAAAGGCAATTCATCGTGCCAATTGAGAACTCATCTCACCTAGGGCACCATTCTACGCATGCGCACCCACGTCGTCACCAAAACCGGTGTCCATTGGAATTAATTTATGTCCTTTTGAAGTGACTAGTGAGAGTCACGCCCACGGGCACGAGCACTTCCTCGCTATTCCGCCTGTCCTTTTGGAACTAACTAGTCCAAATTAAAAGCGGTTTTGAGAGGAAATGGATGGGTCAGACCTCGTGCTTCACCTCCGCTTTCGTTGGGATGGAATGTGTCTCCTAGTTAAACTGATGAGTGATCACGAACGATCTCGTCATTAATAAAACTATCGCCACATCATCTCAAAATTATGCGCCTAGACTTGAACGTTTTCGAGTTGATTCAAATATATTGATTTCCAAGTATTACGCTGCAGTTTATTACTGAATAACTGAAGACTTTACGAAAATGTTCCCAATATCTACCTTGATTAAAACCAAACTTGGTTAATTCGGCGTGTTGTTCTGTCAATGAAAATTCAAAAGGCAGCAATATATCTCTGAAGAGGACTGAATTCGGAGAATGAGTCTTCCAGAGTTTTCCACCTCTGACACTCATCATCGGAAACATATGCAACCCACATGAAGAAAAAGTAAGTACTTCTTCACTGGTTGCGTTACTTTTTTCCTACTATAGCTAGATCAAGGTCAATATTTTCGAAGCCTTTTTTTAATGAATTGTGTCGGGTGAAAATTATTATTGACTATATTCCGTATTATGTTACGTTCGCTGAAGCTAAACGTGCTAAAAACGCACTACCAATTCTACTCCTTTAAAGTACGTAAATACCTATTTTGGTAGTATTTGAACGCCATTATGTTTATTTGCTTTCCAAATTTATTCATGAAAACATGATCAATAATCCACTGCAAATATCTAAATTGAAATTAATTCGAATTCAATTTTGTGTTCAGGGTGACGGGTAGACTAAATCGATCGAATATTGCGATAAAATAATATGCTTTATTTTCTTTGGCGAATAGGAAAAGGACAGTGGAAGGGTTTGGCACCTAGTGGAGAGCTGAGCTAAAGAAAAACGGAAGGTCTTCGGAGGATGGTTTTATTCTAAAGGATGGGGTATTGGTATGAGAAAGGGTGACCTATTTGCCGATCATTACATTCCAAGACACGTCTTCCCCTCGTACCAACGGACAACATCCTTCAACCCAATGTGCTCTCGCAAGCGCCTCCATCTTCCTTATATTATATTCCTCGCCGCGCTCCAATCTTCTCTGCTGATTGCTGGCGACATGACGTTCCTTTGTTTTGAATTGATTAGCAACGACAGTCTCTTCCTTGCTCGTTCGTTCGCGTTTCTATTTGTTTCGATTCCAACACAAACGGCATACGGAAATTCTGTATGCGAGGATACAAGTAGTTGTTGAACAGACAAAGTAAAATCTGCGGTGTTAATAGATTACTAACGAGTTGAGCAGTGAGAGTAACTGATGAACACTATACAGCCCAAATTAGGAATTTTTCTTATAACATATTTCTTTTCTTTATAGCACCGGCCACGAAATTAGGCGGGTCTGAAAACTATCGAATTGCCTGCTTTTTCTCATCAACTATCTCCTTACAAGGCATCCTTTCCGGAGTCAGGGGGGCACTGGACAATATTGGTCGGTCAGCTCTGCCACGTATTGGCGATTGAGGGCTGAACTACAACTCTGGCCGTTGATTCGTTGGGCCCAAGTGTGGCAATGTAGCAAAAAGCTTATCCTCCTAATTTTACATCAGATTCTTCAATTACTTTTACAGCACATCGAAAAATGGTATAATTGGTTTTCTGAGACGACCCAGAGATACGCCAGTTTCTAGCTCAGTCATTTCAACAGCTCGTATAATGTACCTATAAATACCTACACTAGGCCCCGCTTTTTCTCTTTCGGAAGTCAGCAAAATGTGAACCGCACCAATGCAGTCTTAGACGTATTCGGGTAAAATCAATTTCAGTTCGGTCCATCCGTCGCTTTTCGGGCGCCCAAGGATTGGAGCATCATCGAGCGTTGACAAGGCCCACCATTATTGTAAATTGATCGAGATTGACGCGCCGTAATTGGGGTGATAAATCAACGTTCGGAAATGACTCAGCTTGAACGAAGATCTGGGAACTGACAGGGGACAACTCGAGGCCACATGTTCCGTTCGCTCGGTTCGAATACTGCAGATGTTTCTTATTCGTCCGGAAAAGGGACGACGTGTAACAAGGGGTTCGGAAGTACGATAAAATTAGCTCCCTTGGAATTAGCTCGCTCGGGAATTACGCATCTACCTCAACTCTTACAGTGACTCCGTAAGCTTAGGAGTCGTTTTCGACTGAAATAGTCATCCAAAAACATTTCTGAATGTGTGGCACAAGAGTAGAAAAATAAATTGAAAATAGCAATAATTGAGAAAAGTATTGAAGAGAAGTTTGTCTCGTTATGAGGGAGGGCGTTGAGCTTATTCCAATGGAGTGCAAATGAATTCATACATCACTTCATTTTTTCTAAGGAAATTTATCAAGATAAAAACCTGACCATTCTATGCAGAGGCAGCCGTCTTTACAGACGACGAAGCTGAATTTTCTCTATCCTACTTTCGGGGCGTGCGAAGAAGCTACCCAGGGGATGAGAGCGAACCTTGGTAATGTCGGAACTTCATCTAAACAAAAACTCAACCCACGCTCTCCGTTCCCCCACTCGCCTCGTCTTCAGTAATTATCCCAGTTTTAAAGTTCTTTCGTTTCGCAGACGACGAAGGAAAGTTGAGGTTTCGTTTGTTCGCTAGGAAACCATCTGGCGAAATACTTGGTTCAGCAGGATATTTTTTGCCCAACGAATACGGAAACGAGGGTTTCTTGTTTGCTCGTTCGTATGTGTATGTTGATGTAGGCAGTTGTTCATAAATGAAACCTCCTAAGCGGTGACGAGTATTCTCCCCGGTGGATTTCTATAATTATACAACGACAACTGCGATGGGGATTTGAGAGAAACCTCGATTGAAGTAGGAGTTGTGTAAAACATATAGAAATGTTCAAATTACGCTAGGAATTGACTAATTTCGGTTCAAATGGACATAGCATAAAAGGGCCTCTCTCTGTTTTGATTTAATAACTATTTTATTAATAATATAGACTCCAGTGACCTTACCCTTCAAATTCGCAACTCGAAACTTTTAGGTAAACATCTTCAGGACGTAGCTCGCCTTTAAAATTATCGAATAAATGTTAAATTCTATTGAAATATTCATTTGAGGTGCTTAAATGTGCGTGCCATCTCGAAATCGACCCTAGAGGATGGAAAACCACTAAAAATCGCCATATATGAAAGAATCGCTCTAGTCTCTAACCACGTGCATATTGCCAGGGTGGCGGAGGGGGGAGGATTTCGGGTTTGTCCCGTTTGTCTGTCACTTTCCACGGCTGTTGGAAAGCTACGAAGGCCACTGTTCGAGCTGTTCGGCATTCATTCGGCCACAAGTTATGCAACCGCTCAAAACTTGAATATGGATCGCGTGAAACGTTCGTTTGTACGCAGCACTCATATATTCTGCTGTGGGACTAATGGGTAGACTCGGCCTCGGCTGCTGAATTGTTGTATTGGAGCGGCTATATTCGGCTTAAGTTGAGCCAACTAAAACATGATGGGGAAGATAAAACGAATTGATTTTTACAACTGAATCAGTAATTGTTCTCTTGACGCAGAACATTGGCTTCAAACTTAATTTCTAATTGCGCTTCGGTGGACTTTTTCAAGCGGGTTTCGGCATAAAAATCGTATAACAAACATTTACATGGAACATTTTTGGATGAATACCATAAAATAACTTTCAGAACTGTTTACTGCTATTTCAGTTTATAAAATCTAGTAAATATAGGCATGATCCGGGTTTTTTCCTATCAGATTTGCGTGCTCTATATTTTTAAAAACAAAAAATAAACTCGAAACTGTTCATTTTTTAAAATTGAAAGTTTTTATTTTGCTTATCTATATTTTCACCATTTTGGTTTCGAATGATCCTGTAAAAATTAAAACATTTCAAATGAATTGCAGTACAGTGACTACAATTTATTGATCCTGATGGCAAGCGTATTTGGTTTTATTATTCAATAATAAACCGTTGTAATTGCTCAAGAAGAAGAAGTTTCCATCCCTCTCAAAAATTGGTTTTCACCTAAAAAAATTTTCACAAAGAAAATTTTCAAAATAATTTTTTTTTAAATTTTTGTCCGATTATTGATGAACTTCAATTTTAAGAGTATTTTTGAGATGGCCTTTTTCAACGCTTTTCAAAGGTGCATTTGGTATACATTTCTATAGCTTTTTGGACGCTGAACCTTGATGATTTTCAAGATACCTCAGCCGAATACCATAGGCAATGCGCACAGGAATGCCATAGTCTACAATTTTTGAGTCTTTCTTCTCTATACTTGTTGGGATTGTCAAAAACTCCATTCAGCCCTAAGGGGAATAGTAGTAAACTTTTAATTATATAAACAAGAAAAATAATAAGTATGATTATAATTGCCATAGTTGCTAACGAGTTTTCTCTTATTGTTACCAATCAGTTGTTAGTACGAAACGTTCACAGTGTTTAGTCTGTTTTTCGTAGTTTTTTAGTTGTCGGCATAATTACATAAACATCGAATTTTCGTATTTGATTTTTTCGGGGGGTTGATTACTCAAAATATTTTTGTTTTACTAACTAATAAATCAAAATGGAATAGAATAAAAATGTTAGGTAGGTAAAATATTCAATGTTATAACCGTTGGTCTAGCAAACTTCGGGAAACTGCTGTCTTGACATACATTTCCGTTGAAATAATACTACAGTTTAGAAATATCGCTTTACGGTTTAAGAGCAGTTTTACGGGATGCAACAGCCGAGACGAGATTTATTTATTTAGATTTATTTAGATACATACATACCGTACTGATATCGAAATAGAATTATTCACACGGTAATCGGACGAATTGATTAAGCGCATTGCTGATTGGCTTTCGTCGGTAGAATAATTTTCAACGTACCTCGAAGAGAATGGGTTACTTTTAACTAGGACGGATGTGACTGAGTGCTAATCCATTTTACGGCCGCTCTCACTATTGCACTGTTACCTTTATTTTCCATCCTGATTTATTTCAAACTAAGAGCGTATGTGTGTATTACTTCATCCGGGCAACATATTCGTGCAGAGATTTGCATAAAAATCGAATCCTCTATTTTAACGCCGAAAGTTAATTATTGCACGGGGAGAGCTCATCGATATTCTAGGCGAGGGTATCACGTTTGTGCAACCGAGCACCGTTCGGTTCGGTATTAAATTAAACTTTGATGCAATCTCGGTTGTTCGCGGGGTTTCCACACAAAGACACGTATCCATCCTGGCTGACCATGTAACAGTTATCGTATCAACTGGTACCTCCGGTCGACTTTGCAAGTATTATTTCTTAGCGACGAAGACATGAGAGTATTCAACAACTAAGCGTTACTGTTGAATAACCATTGACTGATTTGCTACGTGTACTGGCGATGAAACGATGGACAAAACTGAGCAAAACTTGACGGAAATTCACTTGCTCAAAATTCCAACTGACTTGGCGATTGACTATTATAAATGGAGTTCCAACTCAAGTTCGTTCACCTTCCGGGATAGATAATAATCCATAAAAATACCCTGGAAAATGGAGTATTTCACTCGTTTGAAATTACCGATCGTAAGCTTAAAAAAACGACCTCATGAGACTCTAAACAACTATGAAGCCACTGCTGTGGAAAACTCACATTTCTTTTATCCCCCAGGAAAAATAACCAATCTATTTTTACCAAGTGAAAACTCAGTAAAATGTGAAATGTTCTATAATTGTATTCTAGAAAGTACGATTGTTTGCCTAAGCGTCGTTCCGCTGATAGTTACAGCCAGTTAGTCTCGTAACATGAAAATGCTTTTTACAGACTTTCAGCTTTGTTATTATGTAACCCAAAGTACAAAGTATTTGGGGGAATTAGCTCGAGATTATAAAATTTCAGTGTGGAAATTCAGTGGAGAAACTTTCCATCATTACAATAAGCGGGATGACTGGACTTATTCCTTCACTAAATAAAAGCCCACCCATTCACCTACTGGGAGGCATTGTAGATTAAAATATATACCTATATAATTGCCATGTTGTTTTGAGTAAAAAATAAAAATAAAATAATCGAAAAGAAATTAAAATTATTCCAATGGTTGTCGAAGTTTTATCAGTAACAATTTTTAATAAAAATGTTTTCAAGTTTGACGATTTCATCTGCCCGGTTCATTAATCTGACCCACATTCCAGTTGCGAGACAATTATTGATCTTGAAAATGTTTGGAATAGGGAAGAGCTTACTTACATAGGAGTTCATAGAAATAATAAGTTACTCTAATAAGTTACTCTCTATCGCACATATCAACACAACATTTCATAATACTACTATCATAGACGTTCTAGACTTAACTAATTTCCAATTTATTTATTAAACGATATGCAACCCTTCATAAATTGAAATTTCTCTATTTATGATGAGTGTAATTTATGAATGAATGGAACTCGGACTGGTTAGAATAGTGTGTGAAACGGGCGGACTAGCAGATTTTCTGACTGACACAGGACTTACGAGACTTTTTTACGACTTTTATCTAAAACATTTTGATAGTGAAAGAACGTTTCGTGTCTTTAAAAATTGAGTACCGTCTGACTTAATGTGAGATAGCTGATGAATGTTTTTTTTTCTCCGAAAAAATATTATGCGTGTTGTTTCATCCGCGCGGAGGATACCCGTGTTGACTTAATGAGAATGTCTGCCTCGACGTGCATTCCCCACAGTTTGTACACAACGAACACGCGCAGTTTCCGCTTTCTCCTTGAGCACCTGCGCAGTTCTTGCGTTGTGAAAAGGGAGGTCTCGTTCGACCGTTGCGATGACTCCACGTCCTTAAAAGACCGGCGGAATCTCGATAAGGGCGTTTGACCCGGCATGCATCTCAATTTTCTGATGG
This sequence comes from Tupiocoris notatus, assembly GCA_037159825.1. Lineage (NCBI taxonomy): Eukaryota > Metazoa > Arthropoda > Insecta > Hemiptera > Miridae > Tupiocoris > Tupiocoris notatus. Next base: position 137,357 of record JASJUZ010000431.1, on the reverse strand, counting down.
GTCACTCGCCGGTCACGTATACCGGTTGCCATCTCCCAACACTGGATTCGTCGAATCGGGAGCTGCGCAACTCATGTAACACGTGCACGCCTATGTAACCGCTTGGCCATCAACCGATTGAATCAAAAATTACATAATTAGCATTCTGGGTTTTGAGAAAAAATCGGATTGCACTGGAAATGAGAGTTAATTGCAGGAAAAAAATTTGCAAAAATCCCTCATCACTCTGTGTTGAATTTCATCCATCCAGATTTGTGTAAAGAACAATTGTCAGTGTGGCCTTCATGGTCAGAAACTCAGGTGAAAAGCTGAATGTACATTTTTTACACCAGTCAGTTTTTTAATAACCCGCCAGTTAAATTGTTATTAACGGGCCCTACGGACTTAATAATTGCCTTAAGTGTTTATTAAAGCCGTATGTGCGCTATGACGCTCTAAATCTTGCAAGTACATTCTGTGCGTAAATCACTCATCAAGTGGTTTTATGCCGTTATCATATTGTTAAAGGTCGAGGTAATTAGATATATATAACTTTCTCCTGTGATCGCTGATCGGATCGCAACTTGGAAGAGGTCACTTCGCATGCCAGTTGCGAGTGAACCAGTCGCAACAGCAGGAGGGCTCCAACTGTCAACTGCCGTTCTGCGTCTCTTTGATCGGCGGAGATAACTCTGCATTGGAATAAATGGCCGACCCCGAGTGGTCGGATTCCAAACCAAGAGTGATTTATAATGCCATAGGAACGATTACTTAACGAGGAGAAACTTAAAGTTCAAGCCGACCTTGGAATTCATATAGTCGCATCGACGATTTTTTCATTTACAGGTCGATTATTTAGTCCTTCATTTACAGGTATGGAGGAGATTTCCTATAAAAAATGGCAAATTCCGCTTTTTAATTTCAAAAACCCAAAATTCAGACAATGATCCAAGTTCAATCCATACTATACAATCAATGACATACTAAACCATCGACCTCTCTTTGCAAAGATTTTCTCTGCTCTTATAGAATTGTGTTTGTCGTATGGCGACTGACTATCATAATTGCGATATGAGCCAGGCATTGGAAATCCTCCTATCTGAGAGTATCTTAGGAATGAGATAAATAGCTAACACCTTAGCTTATTTCGTGAGCCTGTCTCGAGCACCGCCATTGTATCGCGGACTACCGAAAGGATTAGCTACACAATGTGGGTCGGTATGATGACTACAACCTCCAGTCGTGTGGAAAGGATGACAAGCACGATAAAATTCCATTCCAGTTGTTTATTAAAGTGTTTTTTCTCAAATATGGCTTCGAAATATCTCCGGTTTAAACAGTTAGACTTATAATTAAATTGACAACGCTCCGCTTTGCTTTTTACAACTGCATCCGAACCTAAATGACGCTGGCAGAAGGAAACCGACGATTCAGTCGGAGATTTTGATTATTGTTCTTCAGTCGTGGCCTTGACGCGAACTGCATTGAGTTTCTTTCGCAATACGATGGATAGATGGGACCCGTTATGCAAAACGGCCTTGTGCATAGCCTATGGGTGTAAAACCTCATTCATTCATTCGGGATTTTTTTTTGGAGTTCACTCGAGCTCCATTGTCAGCCACCGGTAGTTACAACCGTGTGATTCAAACGCGTTTCCACGGCGGTAACGATTTCAACGTCCTCATTGAGGTCCTTGTACGGATGGAGACAAGAGGTGATTAAAAAAATAACCAATTTACGAAGGCCTTGGCGTTCGGATTCAGAGAGTAAGGATCCATTTTCAAAATAAGAAATTTTCGAGAGATATTTAAATTTTTTCATTATAATAATATAGATATTATTATAATTAAAATATCTCTCGAAAATTTCTTTTATCTTCTCATATTCATTTATCGCGCTTACATAGTCGTTTTTGAAGTAATACGCTGTTTGGAAGTCACAAACGACAGAAATCGCTTACATTTAAACTCAGTAGAACACATGGTATCTTTTGCAGCGTTAAGGGAGCGGGTAGTGGAAATTAACCAGTTGAACTAAAAAAAAGGAAAACAGACTGTCTTCGAATATTGTCGTCTAGTTTCGAAAACCAACTGAATTGTCTTCGAGAGACTCTTAACGTTCGTTAGCATTAATTTAAATGTACGTGCTAAAAGAGACATCCGACTTCAGCGAGTTTCACTTATGAAGGAAGACTTTGTCTTAAAATCCCTACTGATGCTCACCTCACGAGAGATTTCCCGTCAAAACTTTACTTTCAATTTTTATTCTTATTTAGGTGCTTGCCTCGTTCCTATGACGAGTCCAAAATTCGATCAAAAACCCCATTCAAAAAAATAAATCATAAGAGGGAATAAAGGTGCAGATACAATCAGCATCGTTCGGCCACTTTCGATACTAGGTACATTACATAAGAAAAATCGTTGTTCATATTTCGTTACATTCTCTATAACAGAATTCAGATGAAATGCCACTATACTTGCGACAATTTACTCAAGTAGAGAACTCCTCGAAAATTACAAAATATAATTTTCATCCCGCTTACTTTCCTGCGCGATTTTCCAGAAAATACCGGCTTGCTTGTATAATTAAACAATGCCGTAGGTACTTGAGTCTGAAATATGACCCGTTCATTATGGGTTCCAATTTCCTTTTCTTGGTTTCGGCAACACGTGCAATTCTTCCCACTTGCCAGACTCAAAACAACATAATACGTACGTTCAGAATACACGATCTCCCTTTTCGTCTTCGGAGCAACGAAATGGAGTGGTTCAGACTTATTTACACTGTAGTCAGACACGTCAATCTCGACATGACAACCGACGTTCCCCTACGGATTGAAACCAGGGGATACAACAGTTGCCATATCCAACAAAGGCAACACTCTGCTCTGCTAGGAACACTGTAAACTGATTATTTTGCAAACTACTAGTTTTTTCTCAATATCGAGACTCACCTGCCTAAACAACAGTTAGACAGACAATTTTCGACTTTGAACTAACACAAACATGTTATGGTGAACTAGTTTCAAAACGCCGTTGAAATCTTGATACGCGATTAACGAGTAAAACGCGCTTGAAATTCTGTAAATTTTACTTTGAAACTGAACCACAAAACGCTGCAAATGATTGTACAGTGGTTTATTATTCCTTTGCTTCAATAATAATTTAAGAAGACAATAGTGATTATCCCGAACATTTTTGAACGTTCCCACCGAAAAACAGATTGGTAACTAGAAGGGAAAACTCCTTAGCAACTATTGTAATTTTAATTATTTTTATTTTTCTTAATTTCCTAATTAAAAGCTAAATTTTTCGCCTAACGGTACAGCTGGAGAGTGTTCGACGACCATTCCAATGAGTATAGAACGATTTTTATAGCTCCAAGAACTATCGAGTTATACCATCATGCCAAATTTCCGAAAATCTCCCAAATTTGACACAAAGGCTGCGATAACGCGAGAACCAATAAAGCTATCGACCCCGCGATGGTCTCATTCGATTCAGAGTCCAAAAATCTATAGAAATTGATACCAAATACACCTTTTTCTGACAATCCTTCGCAAATGTGAATTTTCCCCACCTCAAAATCCCCCAAAATACCCTTGAAATTGAGCTAGCGATGTGATTCAAGAATTGGGCTATTACAGTTCGGCCGGAAAAGTGTTGACGGCGTACGGCGGACAGATTTTTTGTTAATTTGACATTCGGATTTTACGTGCCTTGAAACGTAAAACATCAAATTTTGAGGGGGTTAGAAAAAAAATTTTCTTGGGCGATTACAATGGTTCATTATTGACAAGTAATAAACCAATATGTTATCAGTGACTCATTCGCCAAGATTTCGAGCTCTGAAATACATTAGGAGTACTTAAATGGTTGAGGTGTTTTCCTTGTGCTTAACATACATACGTGCTAAACTGAGTATCCATCGGGAGAAAACTGACTTTGAGTCGACACAAAATAGCATAATTTTTCAAGTTTCAATAATTAATTTTTCACAACGTAGCTCATATTCTAAAAATATTGATAGAAAATGTTGATGTATGAAAAAAACTTGCTCGTTAGAAGGTAAAATAATTGTATTGCAATCGAACCAACACATTGCACTCTAATTAAACATGCTTTAACGCTAACAAATTTATCCTCAGTTCGATGTAAGCTCCATGTGAGTCTATTCTAACCCTTGTGAGAACGGCATTTGCATTCATGACAACTAACGAATGAATAGGCAAAATTTGATTCGCTCAATTCGTTTCAGTAGAGGACGTAGCGAGTCATTAGCGACGGCAGGCCATTAGTGCCACACACAGGAAATTGTAAGAATCGTACTAGCTATTGAACCTAACTCGACTTGGAGAAGATGATTAAGAACGAGCATCAAGGTTCACTTACTTCAGGTGACTCAAGGACGTGGATAGAAGCCGTAACTGCACCTTCCATTTTATTGGTGAATTTGAGAGCTGAGCCGGATTAATATTGTCTACTACCGTCAATGCAACGACGCTCATTGTGGGATCGACAATTCCAAGATGGAATTTCTAAGTCGAAACTGTCGAATTTTTGAACTACAATACAAAATTTCCCAACTGCATTCAGATTTTTCCATTCTAAATTAATAACTTTCATTTCCAAATCCAAAAATAATTGTTCATACCATATTCAAAAATTCTTAATTTCAATTCAGAAGATTGAGTACATAATTTTTTGGGATCGACAATTCCAAGATGGAATTTCTAAGTCGAAACTGCCGAATTTTTGAACTACAATACAAAATTTCCCAACTACATTCAGATTATTCCATTCTAAATTAATAACTTTCATTTCCAAATCCAAAAATAATGGTTGATACCATAAATATTCAAAAATTCGTAATTTCAATTCAGAAGATCGAGTACATAATTTATTGAGGCTCAGCAAATAATTGATCAATATAGGTAAAGTACCGATGATTTCGAAATTAGAATGCGCTGATGACGTACGTTCCATTAAGTTCCTGAAGCTTTTCAGAGCCCTGCAGTTTTAGATTTCACTGTATTTTAGTTGAACATTTGTACACTTGAGAAGTAGGTCAGGTGAATATTTTGATTTCCGTTCTTACAATCCTTATGACCGTCTCAACGATGGAAGAGGCAGAGCTTTAGAGCTAATGGCTCTAAATGAATGCGACTTTGTAATGAAATGGGCTGCTTGAACGTACGCGAGAATTCAATGGCAGTGACTTTGCGAGTTTAAAACAGCCAGTCTCTGTCTAGGAAACACTTTTACGGAAATATAACCGTTGTTACCTTGGCATTCTATCGTTCAATAAGAGCTACACGTATCACAATCACTTACTCTAATGTCAACGATAAAGGATGGATGGCTGTGTAGATTCGAAATCACTTCATTAAAATGGACATTAGGAATGGCGCTAGGATGAGGTTGGTTCTGAGCCTGTAGGGCACGACCAGCTCACCAAGTAGGAATGCACTGATGCAACACCGACAAGGTCGGCAGGACGCGCCTATTGCAGTCCGTCACTGACAATAATTAAATAGTTTTTTCAGATCTCCTATTTTAAACAATTTGAAGACGAGACAGTACTAAGAACATAAACAACTTTGAAAGATTAAGAAATTCATAGTCAAGATACAAGATAGGGTAGAGAGATTTGGTAGGAAATAAAAAAATATAAGCGAAAAATTCCCTTAGGATTGACCCATTTTCTGAAATACTGCAACCCAATCACAGCAATATAGATGAAAACCTTTGAAATGACCAAAATAACTATATATTCAACTTGAAGAAGTTCAATGATCACCATGTCAATTGACTAAAGTTAGCTACCATTCAAGTACCTAGTACAGAATCATTCAGCGATACCGTTTCACAATAGGTAAAATGCAAAATGATTTTTTCTTCAACTCGGCATAGATTTCCAAATCAATAAGAGTACCAATTTTTTTTTCAGTTGCAGTTTAATTTCAATATGCCTATTAGATATTCATATTATCTATAGGCATATAATGCCTTATAGGTAAGGATGTTAGTCTGGTACACTGTTATCTAGACGGGAGCATATCTGCCATTATACTAAGACATTTATGGAAGCCTTATTGGACAGTGTCCTCAAGTCCTTCAACAAAATACTTGTTTCACGAGCTTTACTTTACGTCCGTATAATGTATTTTGAACGACTCAAGTTTCGACCTTACGACGTGAGAAACCACGTTACATAAGACTCCACTGAGAAACCTAGTCAACACATTAGCACTCCAAAGTAGATGGTCTCAATTAGTTACTCGCTAAACGCTCCGCAAATATAGCGCAAAGGTGTACGCTATTGACTTCAGCTGTTCTCATCTCCTTTCAATCAGCTCTAGCAGATCGAATCTAGTCATGCCAAATAGCGGCCGATTCTTGTGATTAACGGATAGCACTGCACCGGTTTCATCATTGAAACCAATCCGTAAACTCTAGGAACGGCATATTTTTGTCCACATTATGTTCCTAGTAATGATCAATGATCGGTTGGGAGTCCGAGCAAAGAAGTGATATATATTATAATATCATTTTGAAAAGAACAGACAGTAATTAGTTGCAAAAGAGATTCAATTCTGTGGTTAATGCAAATATCATCGTATCGAATCACAAAAAGACGGAAGCTATTAGTGTCAAGGATAGATCAAGATTTATGTTTATATAGGTAGGTAGTAGTAGTTTATTATTTGTGTATGGAGAGTGGGAATCTATAGTTGTTGTTATAGTAGGTAGTACTTAGTAGTAGTTGCTATAATTTGGTATGTTGGTGGTGGGGATTGTATCGTACTTAGTATCATAAAGTATTGGGTTTTTCAACTGGAGCAAAGTAGGAGCAGAATTAGACATAACAACTGTAAGTTTTCCTAGATTTGTAACTTGCACGGTGGATAACTCAAACAAAAAGTCGTCAATTCAGATGTCTGAATACACCAAAACATAGGTAATTTAACTGTCTACATTTTCCCAATGTAATGTACCTATCCATTTTTCAACCGTTTTTGCGTTATTCAACAATATTGGTAGACTATACACGAAAAAATGACATTTTTCAACTTTAAACGTTCTTTTCATCTATTTAGTGCGAAAGAAACAAAGAATGAACCATATATTATTGATATACACATCATCAACTATCATTATGCTGAATTTGAGCGAAATCCATTCCAAAATATTTTTCGCAAAAAATCCAAGGGGTACCCCTGCGATTTTTTTCAACCGAACAGTTAACGAATTTTTACTCTTCTCTCAATACAGATAAAAATCTGAAATTTTCAGGAAAGTTGTGTCTTACCAAGATGTATTTTTGTGATTTTTTTTATTTCTCGGAAAAATCTGCAAGTGGTCCAAAAAAATAGGTTTTTGAAAGCTCGAAAATTGGACTTTAACGCTAATTTTCGGGGTCAAAATAAATGCGAATCAATTGTTTTATTATGCGAGAGTCTTCATATGAACGCCTTACACACGTACATAGCAAAAAATTTGGTGAAAAAAATTTAAACAGAGCCAGAGAAATTATTTTCCGTAAATCGATTTTTTCGCCGGCCGAAATTCCGAGCTCCGCTGGCATCGGTAATAGTGAACAATTAAATTTTCGTTTTAAAGCGATTTTGAAAGCTATTCTTATAGGAAATTTAATGCTGAATCCGAATATGACGTCAAAACGGCGGAAATTAGTCGGCAACTATCAGTTTTTCGAGGTTTAATACTACGCAACTCCTACGTCTTTCAACTTTGAAATTCCGTAGCAAATACTTACAGTACTGTTCAAATTTGATTAATTAATGGTTCCTACAGGAAATTAGACGTAGAATTCGAATTTAAAGTGAAAAAAATCAAATTCGAACGATTAATAATATTTTTCGAATTGTTTTCGTTTTTCATACTTTTGAAGTTTCAACTTTGGGATTTTTTTTCATCACGTTCCCTGAATGGGACAGATTAGGTGCTGTGGAAGAAAATGTAGGAAATTCAACGTAGAATCCATTAAAAATACGAAAATGGCTAGCGTATATGATAGCTCTCGAGATATATTCCACTTTATGTCAAAAAACGTGTTTTGACTTTTCTTCAAACGTTAATAGCTCCGCGGGGACATAACATAAAAATATAATTAAATACACCAAATTGTAGGATTGTACTGCAGGAGGTATTGATGAAAACATTAAGAGAATCATGTTATTAAAACGGTGAACTATTTTGATTTAAATACCTACCAAAATAAGATAGCTAAGTATACGATAATTTTGGGAAATTCATAAAATAAAAAATATATAAAAATATTTTTTTTAAATACAAACAAAAAAATATACCCGAAGGATGCATAGCAATAAAATATAATGAAAATGAGAAAAATATATTATGAAGTGGAGTGAAAGAGAACAGATTCGGAAAACTGGGAATATAAAATGTTTATTACACGCATGAATGTAGCAGTTCTTGGAAATGTTTTTATAGTAATTTTGTCAACAGAGTGACTTACAAAGCGCGATGGTTCCTATGGTTTCTGAGTAGGTATATGACCTTTGAAAAAATAAATTTCAATGTCTTTCTTGTTCAAAATTTAATTTCAAGTGTATACATCCCAATTGACCCAATTTCATTTCACAAAGTTGCAATGGCTAATATATTATTTAATTTTTAGAATTCGCTGGCGATTTCAATTACATAAGTTGACGTTTAGATACGAGTCTTAACTGATTCCCTTGACCTCATTTAAGCCGAATGAGATTTCAATACCGATTAACGCCAACAAATCCCAATCTTTCTTAAGAGCCGTATTTGTTCGACTATTACAAGGCGTACAACCGTGACCGCTATCTCGTTCTAATACCCCAGAGCGGAGAGACAACACAACGAGAAAACAACAGATGGAGCCGCCGCCGCCGCGCCGGCAGATTGATTCATGGCCCGAGTTACTTAACAGTTTCCCACCGCCAGTATTCCATCGCATACAGTCTTCAAGGGAACACAACTACTGACAACATAAACTCTTCAGATGAAGTCGTAGTGAACATGCATCGCGGTTCACACGTCCTTGCCAGCTTCGTTCAGCTTTCAATGGGGAAGAGTTCGTTCTCAACCATCTCGTGTGAGGTCATCATTTTCATTGTGTTATTTCAGACCTTAGTAGACTATTAACCGGGCGGCGTTTCGTACCAGGATGTCATCAGACTTCCACATGACATGTTTACCGAGAAGAAGTCGCAGGAGGAAAATTGCGAGAAAATGTCTCTATTTTACTGTCAACTTGGCTGTAATAGTAATTGTACCATTGAAGTGAATGAAGCACAAAATTACTTTTATTTTATATGAAGGGTTCCATTTAAAGCCGTCCTGTGCTTCAATCAATCGCGGTCGGTGAATACTAGATGTGATCAGGTTCAAGATCGTCAATGTAGAAGCAAAAGCCTTCCATTTAATAGTAAATGAATATTTCATGCAGAAATTACGTCGTCTGTACGAGAATGACTGCGAAACTGCAGATACCTCCGACAATCTGGAAATTCAATAGAGCATTGTTGGGAATTATAGTATTACTATCGGCACTACTAACTACTAAAAAGACAATGAAAAAACTAATATGCCAAAAAATCTAGTTTGATTCTTTCGACGATAGGAATTGGCCTTATAGAATTGGAACCCTGATATTGCTGTAGCAAAATATCAAGCTGCGAAGCATGGCAGATATATTTCGAGCCAACTTTATCGCTCACTTGCGTAACAAATATTTATACACAAAGTTAACTGCCACAGTCAATTTTTTAGTTTTTATATTTTTTCCATATACATTTATATTTTGAGTTTACTGTTAGACGATAATGTACAATAGGCAAATTCTAGTTTACCGAATGCATAAGAAAGCGATCAAGTTCGAAAAATCCGCAAGAAAATTTAACCACGTAATTAAACTCGACGTGCATTCTCAGCTTTCGCATGGCCGTTATCTCCTGCGAAAAGCATAAAACGGTTATCCTCGTAAAAATATTATTGAACTTGAAAAATTGTTTGCTGTATTTTTATTTTTTACCTGTGGAGTTGCCACCGGATTGTTACGTTCATGTACCAGAAGTTTTGAGAGCAGGACATTAAATTCGTTCGACTGCGAACGCGAATAATGCAATTCATTTCAAATTTTGAATAGACTATTGTTTCAACAGATGGTTTTAAATCAAACATTGCTCACCAATTCCGAAGCATTGGCTGCGGGAAAAATAAGCAGAGCTGCCAAGCCGACCCAAAATAAAGTCCACATCATTTGAGTCACTGCTTGAGGCAGGTCGTTTTTCATAAGAAAAGAAGCATCTTTGTAAACGCTCACGATCAGAATCAATACCGTCCCAGATATAATGGTAAAATACGTTCCGTTATAGGCTTTATTCAACGAGTCCGTTGATAATGTCAGGTGATAATGGACGTCGCACAGACGAAGAAGAGTTTCATTTTTTCCCGATACAGCTGAAGTTCAGAAATGACCATAGGAAAATATTGTCAAATGAATAAAAATATAATATTCTATTTAGATTTACATACCAACATTGTAGCTTGCGAATTCTTTGAAATCCTCCAAACTCTGAATAAGGTTCTCCAGTTTTCGATTCACTCTATCGATGTAATGCACCAGTTGCAAAAGGAAACATAGAACTGGCAAGTGCGCTACTGACTGCTGGACAAAATCAGACAACATCGAAAGAAAATCTTCTTCCATCACAAACGCTTCGGCTAGTCCGCACAAGCAAAAATACAAGATCGAACCAATTGCGTATCTTCGGTCTTCAAAACGTGCTACCTTGAGATCGAGTTTGCTTTCCGTCCGTCTACAGCACTTGTGGATGAATATCTTCAGATATTCCGAAATATGGTTTCTGTTTGTGGTGATAAGAATCAAAGATATTGGCGGGAAGCCAATTTTGCAAATTCGTTGGAAATAGTTGGCGTAAATGAAGAATTGCGAGAAGGTAGAGTGGTTTTCAATTATCATACTGTAAATTTGGCCGGTAGCATTGAATATAATCCAAAAACAAGAATATATCATCCAAAGTTTCGAAACGACAATCGAGTCATATTTTTCTTCGAATGGGAACGAGCCGAAAACGCGGCAAATTTTGAGCACGTTCATTCTGATGGCATCCACTATCGGCACTGTTCGCTCGTAAGCAACTCACCAATTTCCTGTATACGAACTAGTACCAAATGAGAAATCGATTGATGGAATAACGTGAAATATTTCTCCGCTCATTTTCCTTATTCAGCCGTTGCAGAGACGTCAAAATTACATAATAATTGCAAGAGAGCTTTTGTCGTAATCACGAGAGTTTTTTTTTATAGCAGGCATTGTTATACACAAAGTCAGTAGGTAATACCGCTAATATGTCGGCTGTTTCAGAGCCTTTGAATCTTCATCGTTATTGAATCAAAGGAATAATAAACTACTGTACAATCATTTGCAGCGTTTTTCCTGATGGTCGCGCTTCATAAAAATAATTGTTACGATAATGACGGTCCAAAATATCAAAAAGGTGAGAATATTCGTCGATCTCAAGGAACATGAAACAAATTTGGTGTTCATGTTCAGTAGTTACGTAGATATGAACAACAACTTCATTTTTTCCTGAAAATGTAACTAAATTGGTACATTCACCAAACATTCACTTAATATAGAATACATTGAAAAGGATTTGAAAATTCACCATTTAACAAAATTCGCGATTGCTTTTTGAGGGAATTTCCCTGTTGATAGATTTGCAACAGGGTGACTGTAAAGGCAGCGCTTCCGCTAACGATCTGTCAACAGCCAAGAGCACAATTACCGCCCATGAAACTAGAAAATTTAGAATAATATAATCTGATCCTTATCATACCAGAACCTACCGAATGTAATTGAGTCCGGTCCAATTCAAAAAATCCGCAATCGAATGCAACGACGTAATCAAAGTTGAGGTGTAGTAATAATTTTTCCTGAAACGAAAAAATACTACGCGTTCATAATTTTTATGAATGACGTACCTATTCATGAAATATACTGTTTTATTATTTAAATTAATCAGTTTCACCTTATCGCTGGTTCTCAATGAATGTGCATGTACCAAAATAATTGTCAAGTCCTGGTTGAATTTCTTGGACTTGAAACGTACGAAAAATAGGATATTAGAGTTCTTGGATATTGAAATTATTCAGAATTGAAATGAACGCAATTGTATTACTGTAAAATAGAACAATATAATATACATCGAGTAACTTTGAATGATTGAATTATTTCACGTAATAACCTTTGAAACAGCTGAAGCGCAGGGAAGAACGGTTGCCAAAATTATCAGGGACCAATACGCCAGCCACATAATTTGAGCAATAACAATTTCCGACTTCATTTCTGTTATCATATGTACACAGACTTTGAACGATTGCGAAATCAGTGCCCACGTTCCGCCGCTGATTATGAAAAAGTAGCTTTTATAGAATGCTTGGTTCAATTTAACTGATGCCATTGTAAGCAGGTAGTGCACATCAGCCAAAATGTTCAGTATTTCTCCGTTTCCTGTATATAGAACATTTATTTGCGGTCGGTAAAAATGATTTTAAAATGAATATTACAATGTAGATATATTTTTATATATCGATATTTTTAGATATATTTTTTTATAATTAGATCACTCACTTGCGATTCTTGAATCACAACTAAACTCCGCTAGGGCAGAGTAGTTCTTCTAATGCGTCATCAAGAACAGTGGTAAATGCATTGAAGTGCCCGATGCATCCGCTTAAAAAAGCGTGAGAAATAACGACATCGAAGATATCAATTGCTGGTATAGTAGAAGCGTTATTAACGATCGTAACTATCAAATTTATGACGATCATCGCGAACAGAGCCAAACGAGATAAGCTCGTGCGAGGACGAGATTTATTCTTGAAACCTATTTTTTCTAGGATGTTTCTACTTTCGACCATCATTTTAGAAAAACTGTTGATATGCGATTGGGCAAACAGGATGTTCATTTGTTGTGGTTTTGTCGCTCTTTCCGTTCTTCGCTGTTGGGGTTGAGGGGGAGAAAACCACGGCGACTCGTTCTCCTGTTTTTTATTGTTGGCTTGCCAAGCACTTTCGCCCATTCGGGCATCATCAGGGCTTCGTAGCACCATTACAGGTATCCACGGCCCTGGATACCTGTAATGGTGCTACGAAGCCCTGATGATGCCCGAATGGGCGAAAGTGCTTGGCAAGCCAACAATAAAAAACAGGAGAACGAGTCGCCGTGGTTTTCTCCCCCTCAACCCCAACAGCGAAGGATGTTCATGAATGCAATAAACATCATTACCATTGATGATATCACTTGACCGATTTCAAGTATTATTTGAGAAACGGACTTGCTGGTCTCTAGCGTTTTATAGACATGGCCGACCCGAATATAAAGCGCAATTACCAGTAGAACGGTAGAAAACAGTGTCCACACTGCTGATAATACGTAGACACCTCGTTTTTTCACGAAAGGAAACGTTCCTAATATCCTGCACAAGTACAAAACCTTGAAAATTTTACAAGTTTTCGATACAACGCCAAGTCACATAGAAAGTCACCCGAGAAAAAATTAGTCAAAGTTCCACGACCCGTCGTCAATCATGATGTGATTACAGTATGGACCTTCAGTCGGAATATTGATCGCACCGGACGAAACGTATGATGCTCATCAATATTATTTGGCACTCTGGATCGGGGTCATTATGAGTAAATGGTTTTGGCATCGAACGGCATCGAGTTTATGTAGATAAGGTAGGTATCTATTTCAAAACGTTTTCTACAGTGAATGGAAAGAGACGACGAAGGAGTAAAAAGCATCAATAGTAATATTCTTTATTCTTGTGAGCAAGTTTTTAGAAAAGGCGAAACTTTTATGAAGCATTAAAACTCGTTCTATACTCGTTGGAATAGTAACCAGACACTTTTTTCAACTAAGGGGTTATGGGGAATTGTTAGCGATTCTTCAAATTAAGATTGAGAATTTGTTATAGGGGATTGGGATTAGTTTATAAATATGTTTAAACGCTCATATATTATCTCTTAGTCTCATCCGAATTCGAGTAAAGGCTGTTAGGAAGTCATCAAGTATTCCGTCATTTGTGTACTATACTACTCAGGTTCTGTTTGCAAACATTGGATGCTCAACAATAAAAATTTTTTTTTTTCTGCGTTCATCCGAACAATTTATTCTAGTATATTATATTTGGCGACAAGGGTGGCGTTTCACCCCCCAATTCCTCACACACCTTAAAACAGGCGACGAGGGTGAATTGTCAGATGAGTGTTTGGTAAGTCAGGTTGCCTTAGCATTTAATGTTTCGAGACATAATTTGAGTGATATATTGCAATTTGCAGCGGTTCGGCTTCGAAAACTCATTTATACGTCTTGATCTTTGACATCTATTTTGTTATTGGAATATTACTAAAACCAGCCTGATGAAGAGACCATTGAAACCTTGGAGAGAGCACGGTAAATAGCCGATTTCTACTGTGCGGAGGTAGTCCGGTGGGAAGGTGTTGTGAAGAAGGTTGATTTTAAGGTTTAGTATTCTGCTGAGATCGCCAAGGCGTCTCTTTCGGTATTCTGGTGCATTTTTCCTTTGGAGAAAGCACGACTGTTTGCTTTAGAAGGACGAGGTCCTCCAATTTCCTCTGCCGCCTTGTTCTGGCAACGCCGAAGCTAATGAGGTTACCGCTTGGGTTTGGCTACTGACTGAGTGTTAGCCAAGACACGTGGAGTGCTACACGTGTGCTGACTCCAATCGCACTCGAAACGCAGAATACGATATTTCCTGGAACACCTCGCTTTTTAAACGATGAGGTAGCATATATTTTATTCAACTGCAGCACTTTTGTTTTGCTAATTTTGTTGTAGAAGGTCGTTCTATTTTAACTACTCTAACGTGTATAATCTGATTATTTGCCTTAAAATGTATTTACAATTCAAATTAAATCGTATTCCGTTACACTCGAACATTTAGGATGTTTCGACTATTGCTGTTGGCTTCTTCATGGTGGACTTGTCTTCTCTTAACTGATACTTTCGATCCATAATGGGGAATATGCATACAACTTTTTTATTTTTTATTCAGAAATTACAAGCCACGGGTATAAAGGAATAATGGCTGGTCAGCCTGAAATAGCATTTGTTTCTAACTCGCTGAAGAATGTATCAGATTAATAGGTAGTCTACTTTTTTCTAAAAAATTTTTATTAGGTTTATTAGACCCCATACTGACTCTGTTCCTTGCAGGCGAACTCGACGAAGTTCGAATTTTCTTCAGCTTGACATAAGATTGCGACCATCCAGAAACGAGCCATGTCCCCACCCAAGTTTCAACGAAGAAATGACAAATAGCCGCGTTGATGTTCTCCTATTATCGGACGCCATACTCCCATAATGGATTCTCATCCATCACTGGTGACTGAAGCTTCGCTGCTTTCCTTCTCAGACTTGTGATGTATATAAGTGTTTTTCGTCAACTGATTGTGTCCTTATCCCTTCACATTTTCTTCCCTTCCTCTTCCGTAACAGTTTTCAGCTCGTCAGGCTGACAAGACGCCATCAGACAGAAATACACTAACAGCTCTTTTATCGTAGCGAGAGCCATAATCGGACATTCCAGTTTTTGACTAAGGGCTGTCAGTCGTCAAACGAAAGATCTCCTCTGTGTACTTCGCTGTGTAAAATTAACATGATATTCCCTTCTGATCTAACAAGTTTTCAAGGCGAAAATACAGCCGAGAAAAAAACGGTTATTAAAGAGAAATTCTTTCAGTCTCGAAAAAGTGGAAATTATTACTTGAAAACGTGAAACTTAAAAAATTAGTCTCAGTCTCAGAAAACTTGACATTTAATCTTAAAACTTGTAGTGAAATTTCCATTTATAAACATTTTCGTCAGTCAAAAACAATTTAGTAAAATGATGTATTGCGAAAGGTTCGAGCGGAATTGGATTCATCATAGAGCTTTGAAACTTTCCCGATTCATCGTAACAACTCAAGATTCGTACTATCGCGAAACTTCACACTTTTACTGATGTAAGTTCGTTAAATAATTATGTTCGTTCGATGAGAGTGAATATTTTCGCGGAGAAGTCTTCCGATGAATTTTCTTCAAATATTCCACTCCAATTCGTGACGATTTGAAATAGTTCTAGATTCGCCTAAACATCGAAACCTTGAGCAACAACAACGTTACCGGTGTTTACTTATTTGTTCCCAGGTTTAAAACAAATTTCGTTTGAAGTTGTAAATTACTAATAGCGCAAACACGACACGAATGCAAGAGCAAGAAAGTTCATACATTACACCATGAGACCCTGATCAAAATTCTTTTTCCGAGGTAACAGAATCAGCGTTAAAACCATAATTTATTTTGTAATCGTTGTAAATTATGTATAGTTTCATTAAATCACTTTCCAATCTTCTATTTAATTCATCCATCATGACTAAATTACGCAGTGAAGCAAATGATTGTAGCTGAAGCTCCTTTTGAACATTACCAGTTCATCGGGTTTAAAACATTTAAATTGAACTTTTAAAATTATGAGTAGGATTTTGATTAAAATTATTTTGTAGCGGCTTATATCCAAAGTCCCTCAAAATGGCCGGCAACAAGGCAAAGGCAAAAGGTGTAGCAGTGGGGATTGACCTTGGCACGACATACTCATGTGTTGGTATTTTTCAGCAAGGAAAAGTAAGTGCGTACATAAGTATGAACGTATCTGAGAGAGCCGGAGTAGAAAATCTGGGCCTCGCTAATTACAAAAAATTATATTAATTGATGAATCGAGGGTTGAATTAAAACAT
This sequence comes from Tupiocoris notatus, assembly GCA_037159825.1. Lineage (NCBI taxonomy): Eukaryota > Metazoa > Arthropoda > Insecta > Hemiptera > Miridae > Tupiocoris > Tupiocoris notatus. The sequence continues at coordinate 120,536 of JASJUZ010000431.1, read as the reverse complement.
TGTCACACAGTTGACTAGTTCGTGACCTAATTGTTATATTTTTATACTCATTATTTCTTCGTGAACTTATTATCAGCTTGAATCAGCGAATCGTGACCTAATTGTCATATTTTTATACGGTATAATAATATAATTTATTTTATAGAACTCATCTAAAAGTGCTCGTTAAGTTTCAATTCTGCTATATGCATTTACGAATCGTTCAGGTTGACATCATTGCAAATGACCAGGGTAATCGGGTCACGCCGAGTTACGTTGCTTTCACTGACACTGAGCGTTTGGTCGGCGATGCTGCTAAAAACCAATCAGCAATGAATCCGACGAACACTGTTTACGGTATGATTGATACTTAAATTTATAATTGAGTAAGGCTTGATTTACATGCCGACGGGGACGCGGCAGTAGGAAGAATGAAATGAGATCTGATCGGTCGAAATCAGTTGCGAGAAGGTTCCGAGGTTGACTGCAGTTGACTACAACCAACGAGATCGCAGTCCGGTCTTTCCGTTTACGTGTTTTCCCTTAACACTGAATAATGAGACACAATAATATTATCAAATGGCAATCATTATTTCTTCGTGAACTTATTATCAGCTTGAATCAGCGAATCGTATAGGAAATTATTTTACTGAAGTGTTATCCGAAATCTGGTTATGGCTAATTGTGCCTCAATTACTGGGAGAACGTTCTATGAAAATCGCATACCTTTTTCACGGAGATATGACGATTTATGTCAATTTTTTGACCACAAACACTTGTTCTGAAAGTGTTTCTGAGTATAGTAACATAACAATTTCTTCCACATTCACCTCCGTTCCGAGTTCGACTTTTCGGACGGTAATAAAAGTATTTTAATGTTTAGAAGCTCTTGGTTGTACCGTGAATGATTTAATCAGAATTTCCTTTCATTGTTACCGATTTTCGACAGATGCCAAACGAATGATCGGTCGCCGATTCGACGATTCCATTCTTCAGTCTGACATAAAAATGTGGCCGTTTAAAGTAGCTGCCAGAGATGGAAAACCTGTTATTGTCGTTGAGTACAAAGGGGAAACCAAACAGTTTCATCCAGAAGAGATATCATCCATGGTGCTGATAAAAATGAGGGAAATAGCTGAAGCTTACATGGGCAAGAAGGTAGGTACATAGCAGACATGGTTTAACTATTATACTGCCACATTGGCCGCAGCCTCGCCAGTGTTTTGTCCGGATTTATACCATTTTTATAATGAACGACACACGTGAGGACTCATGTTCGTGATCATCTTCAGTTCGTTTTTCGGCAACATCAGTTTTGGCATAAAAATGCATCGAATTTACCATTGACATTTATTTACACCCTTCATCAAAAATATTGAAATCGTTTTCTCGTTCTGCATAGTACTAATTATTTATTTGATACTGCTACCAATAATTTTTACTGCTGCAAAAAAAAAATACAATGTGCTCCTTCTAGATGAGTGTATACATATTTAGCAACTCATGAAAGTCGTCCAGGTTGTTGATCCACCAAAGGAAGGCGTGCTTTTCTTCCCAGATATTACGATTTCCAAGTAAAAAAGAAATAAACTAGGTACTTTTCCAGGTAGGTACTTCCAGATGTCAATGGGATGTGAGGGGAGGAAAAACCAGGTGACTCATTGTCCGGCTATTCCGGCTTCTAGTTCTAATTTGGCATAAACTACCAAAATGAATAATCGTTATAATTGATTACGAATAATTATCAATTTTACATTATTCGTACTTCCGTAAATATGAAGATAAATATGTAATCACCAGGTGAATAACGCCGTCATTACCGTTCCCGCGTATTTCAACGATTCTCAGAGGCAGGCGACGAAAGATGCCGGACAAATTGCAGGACTGAACGTATTGCGTATCATCAATGAACCGACTGCAGCTGCTGTTGCTTATGGACTAGATAAGAAGGCAAGCAGTTAGACCATAATATTCATGCATGTATGTATTTCATAACATCGATCCAAACGAGTTGACAGGGAACGATCAAAGAAGAAATGAAATAGTTCTAGCAGGTAAATTTGCTATTCATACTATTTTTAACCGACTTCAAAAAGAAGGTTGCTCTCGTTGTGGTGTCCGCTGGCATTTAGCCTCCTGTTCGGAATGCTTCTTTGTTTGAAAAATCAATCCAGGCAGGGCCTCTAATTTTTTTAAATTGAAATCATCCAGTAATTACGGCTCCAGATTTGAAAAATGCCGGTAGACGTGATTTTTGCAAAAATGATGAAATTATGAAATGCAAATTTTGATTAAGATTAGCCCGTCCTCTGTAGATCACATGGGATAAATCTAGTCTTTCTTCAAGAGTGAGACTTCGAAAAGTGACCATTTTGGAAGCCATTTTGAAGTGAAACAGAAATTGGTGCAATCACTTTGGAAATTGAAGAAATAATTGTTTTTTATAATGTTGGGCGAGATGGTCAAATCAATCAAGAAGTGGTCAGGTCAACACTAGTAGTTAAATATATTAATAGAGTATCACATAATTATTGTCATAATAGAAATTCCTTAAAATGCGTAGCTGGCGATTAAGTCGCTGTGAAGTTTGGGACACATTTGTTATTTTTTCCTTTTCGGATTTTTTTTTAAAGTCAGTTTTATCATATAAACTTTTCTGGTCTCTTTTAGAGGTCTGGAGAGCTGAATGTCTTGATATTTGACTTGGGTGGTGGAACGTTTGACGTATCGGTGCTAACTATTGCCGACGGAGTATTCGAGGTCAAATCGACAGCAGGCGATACGCATCTCGGAGGAGAAGATTTCGACAACCGAATGGCGCGACATTTTGTTGAAGAGTTCAAAAAGAAATTCAAAAAGGATTTTTCCGGTAACAAACGCGCGATGCGGAGACTACTGACGGCGTGCGAGCGAGCCAAACGGACGCTCAGCTCAGCAACAACGGCGAGCATTGAAATCGACTCGATTTTCGAAGGTATAGATTTCTACACATCAATTTCACGCGCCAAATTCGAAGATCTGAACGGCGATCTGTTCCGAGGGACCATTCAACCAGTTGATAGCGCGTTGAAGGATTCGAAAATTGCTAAAAATAAAATTGACGAAGTCGTATTGGTCGGTGGGTCGACGAGAATACCCAAGATTCAATCTCTCTTGATGGATTATTTCAACGGAAAAGAATTGAACAAGACGATAAACCCAGACGAAGCTGTAGCCTACGGTGCAGCTATTCAAGCAGCTATCATCCAAGGTGACACGTCGGACGCAGTCAAAGATGTGTTGCTTTTGGATGTGATACCATTGTCGCTTGGCATCGAAACAGCGGGTGGACTGATGACTACGCTACTCCTTCGGAACACGACCATCCCAGTGAAACATTCAAAAGTTTTCAGTACCTATTCTGACAACCAGCCCGGAGTTCTAATCCAAGTATTCGAGGGTGAGCGAGCTATGACGAAAGACAACAATCTTCTTGGAACGTTCGAACTGACAGGTTTTCCACCTGCACCTCGTGGCGTACCTCAAATCGAAGTAACATTCGATGTTGACAGCAACGGAATCCTCAGCGTTTCAGCCACAGAAAAATCAACAGGTCTCGTAACTAGTATTTTTTTGTATTGGTTTGCAGAAGGGGAAAACCACTAGTTGAAATATTCTCTTCATTTACCCTAGCGCTTTCACCCATTCGGGCATCCTCTGGTCTGTCCGAACTACAATAGGTTTGAGTCATCGGGTAGGTACAGGTCGTCTCAAAATAAAACCATAGTAATATGTTTTTACTAACATATAGGTCCACCATTTGTGCTATGCTGTACCGGCGTGGATTAATAATGAAAGTTGGTTGTTGGTATCGCAGCGTCCCTGTAAAAATCAGAATCGAATTTTATCGTATTTTTTTTTTACTCTCGTCCATGTTCACTCCTTCATTAAAGACAATTATTTAAATTCATTCATTAAATTTCCCATTTAATAATATTTATACCAGCGTCGAAATCTATCATTATCAAAAAATACATATTTTCAATTCGCCTCGTGATTCTTCCTTTCAACAACCTGGTATATTTTGTAGCCACCGTGTATATATTTTCTACCGGCTGAGCCAATATTGCAGACGACAGAAAATAGTCGTTATGTTTTATTAATTATATTATTATTTCACATGATATGCATGTAATGTAATGCATTTATATACAGGTCGAGTCAACCAAATAACAATTACGAACGACAAAGGTCGACTAAACAAGAACGACATTGAACGAATGATCAGAGAGGCAGCTCAGTTCAAAAACGAAGACGATCAGCTAAGAGATGCAGCAGAAAAGAGGAATGCTCTCGAGAACTACGTGTACGCGATGAAAGCAGCCATAGAAAATGTGAACATGTCTGAAAGGCGTGGGTTAATTCCTCAGGTACCAAACAAATCCTAAATAATATTTTATCCTCGTTTGTGTTAATGACTTAGATTTTCTTTCCCTTTTATATCCTATACAAAGGGTGGAATGAGATTTATGAACACCGTACTTTACATATTGTTACTAACCAGCCAAGATACTACTCGACTCATCTTCAAACTTGCATCTTCACCTTCAAAATATTATCACAGTTGAAATTATACCCTATCCAACTAATATTGTGCATTATAGCTGTAATTCTAACCCCCGACAGGGACCGTTTTTTTGGAATTATGTTGTTTTAGTCATTGAAGAGCATGGTGTGAACGAAAACAATTGATACTAAAGTTTCTTCCTAAGCCCAAATTCCATCCCCCTTAGGAATTAGGTAAACAGAGCTAGTATTAGGTAAGTTGAGCTAGATAGAAACTTCTGTGATTAATCTCAGCCCCGCTATCCGATTAGAAACTATTCCTTTGAAGTTATTGGGGAAAGGTCTATGATTTATTAGTTATAACCTAAATCTCCAATCAGACCATTTCGAATCATATTTTTGGACAAGCACTAGCAGGCTGTGTTGCACCACATCTAATTATTATTTACAGACTGACAAAGACACTGTCTTGAGAAAATGTAATGAAACGCAAATGTGGCTCGAAGCCAACAAACTTGCCACTGCGGCGGATTACGAAAAGAAATTGAAAGATTGCGAGAATACATGTGGTCCGATAATATCCAAATTTATGAGCGGAGGAAGCGGCCAAGCTGGAGCAACCGGAGGAGGTGTTCAGAGCGGCTCTGGAAACGACGGTCCTCGCATTGAAGAAATGGACTGAATAAAAATCCATACGATATTGTTGAATGTGTTAACATTTTAATCTTCAGTTCTACTTCAGCCTCATTGTCCTCTCGAAGTTCGGATAAGGATAGATCAACTATATTGATGTTTGCAGCTAGCTAAACATGTGTCAATTGACTATTTACATATTAGGTATATACTTTTGTATTTTTTTCTTTTTTTTATATGAGTATAAGTGATGATAAATAGGTAACTGGAATCAAGCGTGATTCCCGGCTGTTAACGAACATTCCTAGAGATTCAAATAATAACGTTGATTTGGCCTGTAAACATTCCAATTCCAACAATATCTGGATGAAGTACATTTCACGGCCTCATACGATCAAATATAACCTTTGTGGAGTGTGAAGAGTAATTAAAAAATCAGTAGTGATTTAACGATTTTTGAACCCAGGGACAATACAATGAATTCTAAACCATAAAAATGATCTCTATACCCGAAACCGTTTGGCTTTTCTTTCAATGTTTTCAATTGTTAATTTAATTCCGTTTGATCGATGTGAATCAAGGTGACACTCAGCATGAAGTAAGAAGTGTGAAGCACTCTCCATTTTACTGATGAACGAGTGCTGATAAATGCAGGTATCACACTTGTAAACTATTTAACATAATTTCTGTACCGACGATAATTCTGATAACTTCTACTCGTGTATTGATGAATTGCAATAATAGGCGTCATGTTGCCATACGAAAATCAGATGTCTAGAAAATCTCACTTCAGAGTATTGCTTCAACGGTTGATGACCCAAACTTATTTAAGTTGTAGTTCTTGATCATGGATCCTATGTGCGGCCAAAGACTGCGAACAATGTTATCAAAAATCTGCATTGATCAGAGTTGTCAAATAGTTCCAAGGTTGAGAGGAGCATTTAGTGACATTTTGGGACTTTAGCAAGGTATGTCTGCAACCGCAGAGGTAGACAATTTTATATAAATTTTGCCTTATCCTGGTGACAACAGGTGGCAACCAGCCCAACTTCAGAGGCTTAGGCGGCTAAGCTTCTCGACCACCCTGTGACCCGGGGGACTTGAATGAAGCCACTACTTTGCATTGGCGGTTGAGCGTACTCATCGTACGCTAAGGGTGGGAGATGCCTTGTTTGAATGGACCGAACTCGACGTTCAGTTTTGCCGGCATCAGTTCAGTGAGCGCGCGGAGTCCGAGCGGCTGGGACCACAGTCAGCCTCGGTGAGTTTTCGGTGAGTTATCGCGTTTCGGTTCGGGAGTGGTTCAAAATAATCAACGTTAATTTTGCGGAGGTGTCAGTGTTACGGTTTGAATCTAACGGAAATCGGGGAGCGATGGCTTCCTCGTTTCGTAAAAGCGTCGCGCTCATTACCGTCATTTGCAACATTTTTGCACTTGCAGAGCCATCTCGAGAAACAAACTTGTGTTATGACGAGCTCGGAAATGCAAAGGTATGACATAACGTTTCTTATTTTTATTGATTAAAAATTAAATGATTAGCAACCAGAGCATTGGATGCTCCAGGTTCCATGATTCTTTCTCCAGTTTTAATAGGTACCTATTACTAAATCCAAAATAGCACATGCGAAGCTAGTTTATCGAGCTAAATGCTCTAATTGCAAAAAGTAAAAGAAATTTTTAGGTCATTTTTCCGCAGAATACTTCATATTAACTTTTATATAAAATTTTGTATGGTCCAAACTAAAAATTAATGCCTTTTTACGATCTATCAGCGTTTTTTATTGGTGTATCTTTGTGTTAATATAAGTTCGTACGATTTTCTCAACAGTAATATATAGTAACCCAAAAGTTTGTTTCTCGGAATCCGTCTATGTTGGTTACTTAGGGCAAATTTTATCAAAATAATATATCACTGCCTTCGTTGTTGGTGCGAATGAAATATTTTAACTCGTGTCTACTTATCAGGAGAAAAATGCTCTAGACGATCTGTCAACGCAACCAAAGAATTAAGGGCTGAGTTCGCTAGTCAGTCAAATTTCGGCCTGTTCAATCGGCGGTCGAAAAACTGCATGTTGCACGGCAAATGCAAATAAACGCTTGTTCCCTGTCAATAGCGTATTTTTCATGAAAAAGTCATGCTGGTACCAAGTTGATAGAAGGTTCCCATAGGCAGGGCGCTATATTTCCTATTACCGCAGGTCAACTAAGCGATTGCGAATTGGATAAAATACAGCATTGAGTGTGCGTCCAACAAGTATTAGTATTTCATCGTGGCAAAAATTTGGTTCAGATTTTGAGGAGTTAGCTGGTAACCATCAAAAACTGGTGATGGATATCGCTCTTGATTCTGGAATTTATTTTCTATTTTTTTTCAGCCGGTTCGTTCCAGTATGTTCGACCGAATCATCAAAAGGCATTCTATACGTACGATCAAGGCTAATCCACCATACGACCCATACAATATAATTTACGATATCTAAATTTATAAACGATTCATTTATACATGACGTAATGGTAGGTCGAAATGATCGTTTCCACCAAAATTATTTCGTGTTCCTGATTTGAATGGAATTCCATTCTTGGTTGGATTTCAGAGAAAAGAAGGGTCGTTTTGAATAAGGTTTCAAAAGAGGGGAGAGGAAGTGATATCGCCATCCTGTTCCCCAGGGCAAATGCGATAAGATAAAAACTAGGCCTCGAACTCTGCTTACTATACGATCGGAGCAGAATCTATGGCGAGCAGAATCTACCGATTTTAAACTAGTTTTACTCTCTTATCGTGAAAGGATCACGGATTTTCGAAAATCATTGCGGAATCGGCAATTATAATCGTTTTACCGGGCAATAATAGTATTAGAAATAAAAATATCATGGAAGTGATTTTTTTGCAAAGATGCGTACCGCTGCGATTGCTAATATAAAATTAGGATTAGGAGTAATCAAAGCCAAACTCAGAGTATATTTTTACGAGATGAGATTAACCCTGAGTGAACTCATTCTTAGAATTTATGAGACTCAAGAATGCAACCGCATTTGAAGCTATGTTAAGAATATCTAAACATATTCATGACGTTGAGATGGTTTCCACTTTAAGCATAGCCAATAGTGACTATATTGGGTGAGTAGTGACCAAATGGGTGGACCAATGGTGACCAAGTTTTCAAGTTCCTACTAAAATATTTTTGTGTTTAAATTAAACATAATTTCTCGCGTTAACAACACAATCCTCATCTGCGTTAATAAACACTTATTTATTCTATTTTCTCTTCCACTAGAAATCGAAGATTCGATCTTTTTGAAAACGTATACCTGCCCCCCAAAGTCCAAGGGACTCGTAATAGACGACCGCATTGGATCCGCTGTGTCTAACCATTGACAGATGCTTTACCTAACCGTTTTTGTGGAAGCCGAATCAGTTTTGGAATAATGGTGGATTTCCCATTCGGTACCATTCAAGTGATCAATGATGTTATCTTTTCACATCTTGGTGCATATTTTGATAATAATTTTGGAAACGGAATAGTCGAGTTATATAATATTTGAAATAAGGTTTTAACACGATAATAGTTTGGAGTTTTGATGAAAACTATTTTCCTTCTTTTAGCTGTTCCAATTCAAATAAAGTGTAGATTTAATTCAAATCTACTTAATTGAAAAAAAAAAAAATGCTAATGATCACGCGGTGACTTGATTAAAAAAATATCATTTTAATCCTCCACCGCTTTTACATCCATTAATTATTTCCATTACGCACCCTCCTCGCTGCTTCAAAATTGATAGTTTTACCTGTCCTTTGTGGTTAGTTCGGCGTGAACTATCACGCGTACGCAGTGGTCGTTTTGGTCTTGCTGTAATAGCTGCAGGTATCTAATGGAGAATACCTGTTGCTCCTAATACCGCTCATATAATTACGAACCACCCAAAGTGATTATAATTTACATCGATATTGGGTATTAAAGATTTTGTTTTTGGGGTTTATTCGGTGTGGTCCTCAACTATTGTCTCCACTTATACGTTGATGTGTCGACCAGTTCATCTCATCATTTTCAATGGCAGCGTTGATACAAATTTAAGATTTTTGAACTGTATTACGTGTGCTGGCAAACATTTACCTCACTCAACTGACCTTGGATGCTGCCAACCCTCTAAGCAAGTGGTCAAGTCACGACTATCTATGTGAATAGTATGTCTTCATTGTGTCCTTAGGTACAAAATCTCCCACGCACGGAAAACCAACAAGAGTCGCACTAGTGATTTATTAGGGACGTTGTACACATTGCCGCCCTCGGAACTATCCGGCCTCTAAATACTGGAGAATGGTTATGTTTCCTGCTGACAAGTTGAACTACTATATTCAATTTCGAGAATGGAACGGTAAACTAACGCATTAGTCCAACGTAATTCTGTCTCACGATTACTAATATAATATAATGAATCGCTGTAATCTATACTAAACTAAATATGGTTCCATTAATTGATACACCATTTCAATTTTTTCGGCCTCCTATTTTACATCAATCCAGACTAGAGAAATTAGTTGCTGTTCGGCCATTTCTGTGTACCACGAATAGTGTAGAAGTACTTGAAAGAAGATGGTAGTTATGTGATCTGATTCTCTAATCATTAGAAATAAGATGATTATAATATATATGGTTGCAACATATTGTTTCAAAGTTATTATAATATTAGCCGCTTCACCTTTTTATCTCTGAATGGTTTGACAGCTATTGCAGTCTGTAGTTTGTCATGTTAAAAATCATCAACAACCATATTTCATTCTAAAAAGGTAAACATATTTCATCCGGTTAGGGTTGTGTAAGTTCTCATCAATTTTACGATTCATCACGTTTCTTTCCTATGTCAATTGTAACATAATTCTTTTTGCGATTATGGTCATTAACAGAAAAAAGTGCTGTCTTTAATCGATCATCGTAATTTCATTCGCCGGGTGAAATCCCCTCTCACCCGCAAGTAATCTTCGGCAGGCGTTCGTTATTTTGTCGCCTGATCTGTCTTGCTTTGCCTTTTCGTTTAATTATGCTAATGGAATCTCACATGATATATTGAAACGGAAATTGGTTATTCGCCTCAACACTCTTCCACTATTTATGGTCTTTATTTCGAACACCGAATTCATTATCACCCCGAATTTCTTCAAGCTCTTCAATAATCATCAATTCAATAAGAGGTGCTTGGATCTTCAACCTACATCTCTACTTTTTAGCAAAAAATCGATTAACATTGGTAACCCCTACCATTCTAGTTTACAAAATTCTTCCCACAACAAGAGCAGTGGAAAGATTGAGATAACGATATGCCCTTGAATAGCCACAATGCAATGGTGGCCATTTATTCATCAGGGACATCAATCGATTTTAAAATGCTTGGACGCGTTATGGTTGTCTGTGGGCGACCGAACGGGCATGCCATATCCCTCAGGCAACCAAACGTTCGCTTTAATTGCTCACGATCAAGTTTACTGCGTTTCAGAAATTTATAGGCAGTTTCGGAGTTTCGGAAAAGTCGTGATTAAGAGGCTATTCTCCCGCTGAAACAGTAAAACGGCGGTTAATTTTAACATGTGGATTTACGAGGCAGGTACCTAATCTAAATTAAGAGTACTCATTGATCCTAAGTACCGAATACATGATAGTGAGTGAGCGAAACATCAAAGAGCCAAACAACTTGAGCGAGCATTGAATTGCCTGTTTTATCGTTTATAATTGAATAATAAACCATTGTAATCGCTCAACTCTTTAACCAAATCACTACCTCAATTTCGAGCGTATTTAGGGAGTATTGAAAGGGAGAAAATTCGTATTTTCCAACGTTTTTCAGAAAAAGGTGTATTTGGTATCAATTTCTCTAGATTTCTGGATGCTGAATTGAATGAGACAAATGCGGGGTTGATAGCTTTATTTGATTTCGAGTTATCGCAGCTATAGTGCAATAGCTCGAGAATTCTTGGGAGCTATAACAATCGTTCTATACTCGTTGGAATGCACGTCAAACACTTCCCTCAACAATACCGTAGGGAGAAAATTTCAGATTTTCATCTGGAAATCAAGGAAAATAAGAATGATTAAAATTACAATAGTTGCTTGAAGCGAAAGTATGATAAACCACTGTGCTATTTGCAACATTTTTTTAGTACTGAATTAGACAGAATTGTTGGAGAGAAGATCGCAGATGGAAATTTGCCAAATTCAAGAACTTGTATTTATTCTTAAAAAATTAGATATGAAACGGATTTTCAAGGTTGAAAAACGTAGGAGTGGCGTAGTATTAAACCTCGAAAAACTGATAGTTGCCGACTAATTTCCGCCGTTTTGACTTCATATTCGGATTCAGCGTTAAATTTCCTATAAGAATAGCTTTCAAAATCGCTTTAAAACGAAAATTTAATTTTTCACTATTACCGAGCTCGGAATTTCGGCCGGCGAAAAACTCGATTTACGGAAAATAATTTCTCTGGCTCTGTTTAAATTTTTTTCACCAAATTTTTTGCTATGTACGTATGTAAGGCGTTCAAATGAAGACTCCTGCATAATAAAACAATTGATTCGCATTTATTTTGACCCCGAAAATCACGGTTAAAGTCCAATTTTCGAGCTTTCAAAAACCGATTTTTTTGGACCACTTGCAGATTTTTCCGAGAAATAAAAAAAATCACAAAAATACATCATGGTAAGACACAACTTTCCTAAAAATTTCAGATTTTTATCTGTATTGAGAGACGAGTAAAAAATCGTTAACTGATCGGCTGAAAAAAATCGCAGGGGTACCCCTTGGATTTTTAGCGAAAACTTTTTTGAAATAGATTTCGCTCAAATTCAGCATAATGATAGTTGATGATGTGTATATCAATAATATATGGTTCATTCTTTGTTTCTTTCGCACTAAATAGATGATTAGAACGTTTAAAGTTGAAAAATGTCATTTTTTCGTGTACAGTCTACTAATATTGTTGAATAACGCAAAAACGGTTGAAAAATTGATAGGTACATTACATTAGGAAAATGTGGACAGTTAAATTACCTATCTTTTGGTATATTCAAACATCTATATTGACTACTTTTTTTTTTAGTTATCCACCGAGCAAGTTACAAATCTAGGAAAACTTACAGTTGTTATGTCCAATTTTGCTCCTCGGTACTTTGCTCCAGTTGAAAAACACAATACTTCATGATACTAAGTACGATACAATCCCCACCAACTACACACCAAATTATAGCAACTACTACTAAGTACTACCCACTATAATAACAACTATAGATTCCCACTCTCCATACACAAATAATAAACTAAGTACTACTACCTACTAAAAAAAATAAAAAAATAAATAAAAATAAATAAAAATTTATAAAAAAAATAAAAAAAATAAAAAAATAAAAAAAATAAAAAAATAAAAAAATAAATTTACCTAATAAAAATAAAAATTTAAAAAAAAAATAAAAAATAACAAATAAAAAAATAAAAAAAAATAAAAAAAAAAATAAATATTTAATAATAATAAAAATAAAAATAAAAATAAAATAAATGAAAAAAATTTAATAAAAAATAAAATAAAAAAAATAAAATAACCCCCCCCTAAACCTAACCCTAAACCCCCCCTAACCCTAAACCTAATAAAAATTTATTCATTCATTCATTCCTACCTACCCATACCTATACCTATATACGATATAAACTATATTTATACTATATAAATATATGGTACTATATTATAGTAGTGACAAGGACAACAACCCCACAAAATGATTATGTAAGGCCCGAGAGGAGGGGCGCAGCCCCTTCGACGGACCGACCGGGCGCGATAGCTGAGGGGGGCGAAGCCCCCCTCTGAGGGGGTTGGGCGGCGATAGCCGCCAGGGGCGCTCAGCCCCTAGTTAGAAATGAAACTCGAAAATTGATTGCGCACCGCGATAAAATGATCCTCAAATTTACTGTAACTGTTCGCTCCTCCAATTTGCCTTCTTTCAAAAGTTGAATCTCATCGGTCCGTTTCTTAACAGTTACGGTTCACGATTGCCAACAGTTAGCTCGCTCTTCTGGAATCAATTTGTTACGACTCCTCCTTCTCATAGTAAAGCGATGATGACCGCGATAGCTTCGTATTTCACTGTGTAACGCATTGATGCAAACTATGTCGGTGATGAGTAGATGTGAGTTCTTCCATGTGTTTTTTCTTCCTAACAAGATTCGGTGCGCGAAGCGGAATCCAGAATTATCTTTTTAGTCTTGATTTACATAAGCCTTCTGTGTAAGAGATAAACAGCCGAGATCACGCACATGGCTTCGGAACAGTTGACAGGGCTCGGTAGTTTCCAACGTCAAATAATTCGTGTTATTACTAGGCCGTGGCGTCTAGATCGTTCTGTTCTTGTCGAATTGGTCTATTCAAATTGAGGAACTATCAAGATCTAGTGAAAATTAGTTACCGCGGCTAATTTCAATAGGGATTTTTTCGTGAAAGAAAATATTTTTCGAAGCCGTAACCCAAATATGATGAATAATGTAACGACTACAAGTTAACCACCTTAGGGAATATAAACTTGATGTTTATTGGAGTTACAAAGATGGAATTCCAGGGGTTCCAACCAGGGGTTGGAATTCCACTCATTCTCCGATTCTATATTTTCTGGCCGAGCACTTTCGCCCGTTCGGGCATCCTCAGGTCGACGTGGAGCCATAGGGATCTCACAACCCCTCGACATCGAAGAATGTGACGACAAGGAAAAGAAAGATGGAATTGTTAGGCATGAGTAGCGTCACTTTTACAAAAGCCTCTTAACTAAAAAAAACTGCCACGTGCGAGAAAGAGAACGAGCATCAACAATAGACTTTCACTCACATCATTCGAAAACGAAACACTAGACAACACGGAGGGTACAATCACCACAAGAAAATGATGGTTAGAAGAAAATAAACGTTTGTTATTAGTAATTTCATCGGAATTGAGTTGTTTCCGATCTGAGGTGGTTTTCTTATTTACATTTGAACGAAATAAATTGAAGTATCGTGATCCGATTTGAAATGGAAATGAATTCGGAGAAAATGTCGGTTGTCCTCCGCTCAGAAACACATACTTATTGGTTTAAAGAGGAGTCGTGAGAGAGACAAGAGACAGTGCCGTTGAAAACGATTGAATAATCACCATGTGTGAGATAAATTATCATCAACAATAAATTGAATCAAGGAAAATTCCAGTTATGCGATTCTCTCAATGCAAACGAGATTTTAAATAATCTTCGATAAAAAATGAAGATTTAGAAAATTCTTGATGGTTGCATCGTAGTAACCCATAGTTTATTATTGCGAATTTTAATTTGTATTGTTAGTATCAACCCAATGGCCTCTCTTGGAAAACGGAATAATTTGAAATCAATTTAAAAAAAAAAAAAAAAAAAAAAAACACTGCGTAGATATTTTGGGAATTTGAAAATGGAAATGCTTGGAGACGCGGTATCTTAATTATTGGGCACACGGTGTCTACCGCTATTTCTTGAAGTAATAATTGCTTCGTTTCACACCTCACTCGATAAGAATCATGTCATAGAAAGTATCTCCACATTAGGTCTGAAGTTCTTTTTCGTTTCGCTACATCAAAGAAACCTTTTATCATCGAATCATCTTCTGATTACTAGTTATCACCTCTTTAAGAGCCACTTGTCCACTTTTCCTTTCGTAACTGATAAAAGGAGACGGTACTCCGTCATTACGGCAGGTCATCATCCTAGCACTTGACTCGATCGATTCGGCTCGTTTATTAGGACCGTTCAGCCGGTACGAAAGGCGAAGCTTCGAACAAGAAAGGTCCCTATTTTGAGATAGGCTTTTCGACACACAAGCGTCGAATCGTGGGTCATGGGAAAGAGTACGCTTTGGATCACGTGCTTCAAAATAAACGGGTAATGGACTGAAGTAGTTGGGACGCAGACGGTTCGATTGTGGAGTCTTAAAATAGTCACAGTGGGGTCCTAGCTTTGATGTGGTGGGTCGCGTTAGAAAATACGTCAAAAACACAATGCAGCAATACTTACTAGTGGCTATAGTTCACGGGTTGCATAATAAGCAAATCACACATTAGTAAAAGTTATTGCTGTCATTTTTGTTAGGAATAGCTACCAAATATAATCAATCAACAATCATGAAAATGTTCAATAGTTCAATTTTGTCGAAGTTGTTTCCTAACTTTTGAACCTAGGTCATAAATAATATTATCGTTAATCTCTCATTTAAATTAAAAAAAAAATTGTACCTACCTAATACCTGTAAGGAGAAAGTAAGGTATGTAATCAGACGGAGAAATGTCAGTATTGTACATCACACACTTCTCACGTCAGCAGTTACAACTTTTGAATAGCAAGAAAGGCGAACACTCAGCGGACCAGTGTTTTCCAGAGAATATTTTTCACTTCAATGATTTTTTTCTAAAATATGATGAATTGTTGAACGTCTGATTTCCAAAACAAGAACCATTCACTAGGGTTATTTATTTTCCTAAAAGTGACTCAGAGTATGGGCCTATTCAGAAGTTCACTCAGTATTAAATTGAGGTTCGCCAATTGCGTTATGAAAAGTTTGACACGTTCTACTTTCACCTGTTTCAAATCCAGGTGAATTCATTATTGTTTAACGTGAAAGTAACTCTTGATTGAATGCTATTAAATCAACAAATTCAAGTTGGTACGCAGGGAAGTTAGTTCGGACATTTTTACGCTTCAACATGTAGGTACTTTAAAAAAAAGTAACTATAAGACTGGAAAAGTTTATTTCACAAAACCTGAGAGTGGTGCAGTGAGCTGTTAGAAACAACGTTTGATGGTTGTTAGGTTTGTTGAGGGGCTGCGAACGCTAGGCAGGGTCGACTTTGTTCTAGATATACACGAGAAAAGGGGCTCTCACACGTGGTTTGCAGCCGTTCTTGAGAACACACAAGCTCAAACACCGGTGTAACTAACTGACGCACACTTATAGAAAAGCCACTTTAGTTGCGTTCATGAGGAAGGCCGTCAGCACAGAAGATCTTCACCATAACGCCCTTTCGTGATCGCTCCAAGAACTGGCTACTAGCCAAGATCACAGTCTGGAGTGAAGTTTTTCAAGGTTTAGTCCTATGCTATTTGTGTTTATAACCTCAGTGAACTTCACATTTCGTCCCGATGCAGTTGGTATCAAGTGTTGCGACGTTTTTCTGCACGCTACGATTCCGTTCATTAACTCGATCTTTGAGAAAGTCGTTATAGCTGAGATATTGCTGATTGAATGCTCCTTTGTTATTAGCAGAAACAGTTAGGTAACTTAGCCATCCCGTTGCAAGTATTGAAACTACAGTCTAATATTTTCATATTTTTATTTTTTTTTCCTAATCTGCAACCGCTAGTCTCATCTGATGAGACTCGATGTCGTCCGCCTCTTGGAAAGGGGCTCGAATACGATGCCTCGAGTCTTGTGGATACTTTATCTACTGGAGAGTGTAACTCGAAACCGCTTTTATCTCTGGCGCTCACGAGATGGAACTGACAGAATGTCAGAGGTTCTTTGTCCTGTTGATCATTCGGACCCGGCGTCAGATCATCCTGACTTGGCTTTTTCAAGATGAACTCGGTACCAGAGTTACAATCTGCAATATGAAACTGATTGATATATTAGGCGTAATAAATCGACTATCTAGGTAAGATATGAAAACGAAATGAATTAAAACGTGATTTATAATCTTTAACACGAACAGGGTGATATTCCGTAGAGCAGGATCAAATATGTATTATACTACTAACTCAGGAAAATATCCTATCACCATAAAAGTAGAAAATTACCATAATTTCATTAAATTTCTGTTCCGTTTATTTCTACTCATATTATGTTGAACATTAACTTCTCAAGTAACTTGAATAAAGCCTCATATTGTAATCATTCTTCTACAAAAACACTCCACTGATGACATCGTGTAATCAATGGTTCCCATCATTCCTATCAAATTATCACCATCTAGCTCGAAAGAAATAATATCGTGAGCCTTGTGGTGTCCCGTTAGAGGGATAAGATCCTTACAGCCTTTTTTCCTTCAATGGATGGTCTGTCTCACATGTGGCACTGCGAGTTACTGAGGTCGCTGGTTGTTGTTGCTGCTCCTAAAAATAAATAGATCCGACTGGGAAAGACAATATTCGGGTTTGTTTTTCTTGTATCAATAATGCGGTAATTTGTAAACTACATACCTAATTTAAATAGTGTTAAAGTTGCTTGCAAGATGTTAGTTTATTTTTCATTTTATAGAGCATAGGACTTGATAATCGACTTAGATTCTTCGTGGCCTCAAGCTCCTTCGCTAGCTCGGGATCCGTCAGTATAGGTCCATAATATTTAGGTCTTATGGATCATAATATATGCTACTCCGAAGATTTATGAAGCATGGAGTACGCCGAAATCAGAACTGGTCGTTGCACTTGCCTCCCCATCAATTCACAGCTGTAGAGCTGTTCACAAGTTTTATAATCACATATTGGTTTCATGTAGCCATTTTTACGTAGGTTTTTTTGCTTCGCAGACTTTACGATCAAAAGAAAAAATTTCTTTTTCATGTAATTATTTTTATAAACATTTTTCCAAAAAATCATAATGGTGATTACTCAATAAAAAGAAAATCAAAATAATTATTTTCGTCTCGAGATGAGTGGCTGTTTGAATCTAAACCTAAATGTTCACCAGTTATATTAGGCTGTCAGTGCATATTCAGAAACAACTATTACGATTAAACCGTTAGTGCGCCCGAGGTCTTTTTATATCCAGCCACATAGTAAAAGCATTTAGTGACCGCTCGAAGAAAACGTTTAGAAACGTCTTCGTATTTAAATAAGAAGCCGTCCGAAGAAAACGAGTGAGCTAGGTAATTGAATGATGTTTCTTTCTCAACAAGATGCCTCTGCAGCATCTCTAAGCCCCTTGATATGAAATTCGTGATGTCCTTTACCTCACTTCTCAGAAAGAATTACATCGAAAGTCAATCTTGGTTTTTTTATAATTTTTGTGTAGTTTATCGAGGATTTCGCTCTTCATTATTCCAGAATGAGCGAGAAACAGTAAATATGTCTCAGTATGATCTCACAACTGATAATAATCGGCTGTATATAAAAAAAGCTGGCAGCTCTTCGTAATTTTCTATTTCATTGAAACCAACGTTCATCGACGTTAATCGCAGTTACTCAGTAGGAAGAAGAACCCTTTTATCCATTGGATGTGGATCGCTCTATCTCTGGACGTGACCTCTAACCCACCCATACCCTCTCGGTGCCTATAACTTCTCCTCGTGGAATAAAATTGTAGCAGCCGCGTTTGAACGCTCATTCATCGTTAAGATATATGCATTTTGTTCATCATTGAGTTGACCTACATCTAATGCCCTTGCCTCGGGAATGATGTTGCCATTATACCGCCAAAAATCGGGTTGTAAAATAACTGTGTAGTTCAAACATGATAAATCAACCTTACAACGGCTGGCTTACAACGTTCTTAGAATAAAATATTTCGGAAGCGGTTTTTGTGGGCAGTTTTCACTTTTTGAGATAGAGCTCAAAGGGAACATTTAATCGTGATAACTAATTATAAGGTTAATCAATCACGTCAAATCATACTTCAACCCAATCCATCATCTCAGGTAGAACGACGACAACTCCCGCGATTTGAAAGAACCTCAAGGCAGACCTGCCCCAACGCCCCCGCTATGTTTACATTCCTCCTAGCCCCTCTGCTCGCTAATTTATGCCCATTCTTCGTTTTGATGCCTTCAAGACAGCGGATAACTGGATCCTTCTTTCCACGTCACGGGCCGAGGCAGAGTTCATTTAGTGAGCTGCTAAAAAAACGGGAATGTACCGAATAAAATCCATAAAATTAGTCCAAACTGGACGTGCGAGCCTTTTTGAAAATTAATACACAGTGAATACCAATGCAAATTTTAAAATTGATATTGTTTGAAGAAGGACGCTATCTATCATGTACAAAAAAATTTTGAAAATTTCAAAGGGACGATTTTTCCCGGCAACTAAAAAACGAGTATTAAGGGAGTTGTAATTTTCAACAAACCATGTTTTGCTAACGTTAGTGTGGGAAATGTCGAAGGTAACAATGATTGCGCTCTCGTTATCAGCCTCAAGGATTCGCTCATTTTCCATTTCCTTACAATTTTTGCGCATGCATTACGATGGGATACGAGAGCAGTAGACCTGCGGTAGGTCTGTTTAATGTCTCTATTAACGAGAAAGGTCGACCGATGTCCGACTCTCCTGGCCCAGTGGCTTTAAAAGGGAACAACCCAGACATCAATCTCTGATCCTTTTTTGCTCCCGGTTCTCTTCATTGAGTTGTGTCCGTGATGGAAGGCACATTGAGTAAGTATAACAAGTACCCAACTAACTTTCGAAGTTCAGACCTCCCGGCAGGAGTCTAGGAATCAGTCACAATTACTTTATGGCAAAACGGCGCTAGGATATAATTAGGTTTTCCTGGAGCGAAAATCCTGGAAAGACAGTTGCTCGGTTGAGTTAGAATGAAAGCGGGTGAATTCAAATAAAGTTTTAGGGTAAATGAAACTAATCCATTGTTCTACGCTTTATGCGTACTGCATTATCAAATCACAAAATGTGCCGTGATGACCGAACCACATCTTTTTTCTTTTTTTTTTTACAGAAATGCTTGTGTGATTTTGAAAATCCAGCATTTGGACTCGATGTCGAAGCGACGAATACGTGCGGTGAAGACGGACCCTCACCGTTTTGTGTCCAGTCGGGCGCTAGTGAAACTAGTGCTTGCGATGTATGTGTTGAAGGTGACTATCCCCCGTCTGCGCTCACCGATCTTCAATCGTACTCCAACGTCACTTGGTGGCAGTCAGGAACTATGGCTGAGGGATTGCAGTACCCTAACTCCGTCAACCTTACGTTACACTTAAGTGAGTATTTTTTCTTACGAATCACTAGGCTAAGTTAAATTTTGCTAAAAATAACTATTCTTGTCCTTGTCGTCGTATTTTTTTATGTCCAGGGGTTGTGAGGGGGAGGAAAACCAGACGACTCACTATCCGATTCTTTATTGGCAGAACGAGAACTTTCGCCCGTTCGGGCCTCTTCAGGGTGACGTGGAGATATAGGTCTACAGCCTAGGAGAGAAATCGAAATAGGGTGGACAGCGAGGGCTTGGACCCAATGGCTCCACGTAACCCTGAAGATGCCCGAACGGGCGAAAGTGCTGGACCAACCAACAAAGAATCGGAGAATAAGTTGCCTGGTTTTTCTCCCCCTCGCAACTCCGGGACATAAGAATAATTGGTCAATTCCACCGAACAAATGGAGTACAGACCAAAGAATTTAGGCAATGAAGTTTCCACGCGAAAATGACGATATAAGGATCGCATGTTACCACAAAAACAGCACCAACGTCATGATATTTTGCATAGCCCCTACTACTACTTTCAAATCGTAAATTTTTTTGCAATTGACTACAATACGATTTCTGTCCTCATAGTTACCACTACTACGAGCTCTCACTCATTAATTCACTACTACTAACCCAACCAAATATGTGCCAGTTTTACAACGATCTCACTCAAGGAGGCATGGTGATTTGATCAATAAAATATGAAAGCCAAATGGCTATTTTTGAGAAGGCTAGGGAGCTGTCGAGTACGAGACGTTGTTCGTAATTAAGCCCGCCGCAATCTAACAGAAGGCAGTTTTTATAACATTACTGTTATTTCACCTCCTAAAAGCTCAATAAGCAACTTTATTAGCAACGCTAACGAGTATTTAAAGTTGTTTGGAGAAGATTTGACCCCATTATAGGTCTTATTAGAAGTCTCAGGGTACAACAGGGAGGCCAGGTATATTAAAAACAGTTCCATAAAAACAAGTCTGAAGCACTGACAGGCGAATTATTTAGGTCGATGACTACAGTATAGCAATGAAATTTAGAACTACAGCAGAACATTGAGGTTAGAGCAACTATCCCTTGAAATAATCAAAACTGATTATTTTATTTGAAACCGTTTCTGGTGCGTAAAAAGTGAACAATTCCGGGCTCGCAATGTTTAGTTATCCTCCTTCACCATCTTCCTAAGGGAGCTAACCCAGTTATGAAAGTTCTAAGTTGTAAGAAATCGTGACCGCCTCCAGGCCGTGCCAACTCCGCACAATGGGCACATTTGTTACCTGTTCTGGCTTCCTTCGCCTGTCATTTGATCCCCCGTTGCTATGTTACCTGTCTCTTCAGCTTTCTCGAACAGAGTAGAGGACCGTTTGTCGGAAGTTGGTTTTGCAGAATGTAGACAAGGGCCAGTGGCTGGGTTGTGCAGCATCGAGCTACGGATCACTACAAAGCGTTGAACGATGGTCGTCTTGCGGTTTTCCAATCTCTTCAATAGCCTAGGCATTTCGGCAGTGCCATAGGAAAGCGTTGAACCAGTTTTGATATTTCCACCCATTTGTTTTAAGGGTTGGTGAGATTAAATTTAAAAAAAAAAAACCTGTTTGTTTTCGTTTTTGGGTTGTCGCTTCATATCTTCTTGATTTTGAAGTTTGCGGGGGAAAAAAAAACTGGGCGACTCGTTCTCAATTTTCTTTATTGCCCGCCGAGCACTTTCGCCCCTTCGGGCATCATCAGGGCTTTGTAGCACCATTGGTAGCTACGGCCCCCGTGTTTGTTTTCCTTTTGCCCTTTATTTTAGTACTCTTTAGATTTCCCGTTGAACTTTTTAAAAAAATTCAACTTTTTAAACGTTCTTCTGGAAGCGAAAAAAACCTATGTGGTCTGCATTGATCACACAGTTCTTCAATGTTTGAATCGGAAAACATGTATACCTCATCATAAAATAGAGAAACTTCGCTCAAAAGCCGCGCCGTTAGTTCAATCAACCGAAACCGCTCGTACAACCGAAAAATGCACGAAATAGGTAAGTAAGTACAGTGTGTGACCCATGCGATAAAAATTAGGTATCATTCACTTTCCATAACAAACATTTTAAGAGCTCCGCTGTTCAAATGTGTTGATTCTTGCGGCTAGTTGGTATCAAAATGGGAAATACCTTCAAGAGAAATGCAAAATAGCTCATAACGTGGGACAAACATCAATAGTCATCAGCTTTCCATGATAAACATTTACATGTAAAATCAAAACAGAAAAACATATATCTTCATATTTCAGAAGTAATTGTGTGTCGTCCAAAATCCGAACATTGATCATTTGACACATTCCGTAGGATAACATTTTGGACAATTTCATTGAATGAAATTGATTTTTCACGGGGTTATATCTCCTACTTTGGTCACTTATTGACCACAGTCTGACGGACAAACAAACACACAGACACTTGTCCGGAAAGTGTTTCAAAGTGTAGTACCATGAAAATGTCAGGAAATTCACCCCCTTTTCAAATTCGACTCTTCGGACGATGACAGTACTTCCATTTACTACGTAAAAATAGAAGTAAAAAATAAGGTTGAACTTATCATAACTGCA
The DNA here is from genome assembly GCA_037159825.1 of Tupiocoris notatus. Taxonomy (NCBI): domain Eukaryota; kingdom Metazoa; phylum Arthropoda; class Insecta; order Hemiptera; family Miridae; genus Tupiocoris; species Tupiocoris notatus. The sequence goes on along the minus strand of JASJUZ010000431.1, from coordinate 97,867 downwards.
TGACCTGTTCCCCATTGGTTTGTCATTTGGACGTTTCACTGCTAGACTATGATAGAAGATTAATTTTATGATTTCGTGACATGAGGCACTTTATCAACTTCTGACCTTACTGCTGAAGAAAATAATCTTTGTCAAACGTTTCTGAATGGAATCCTAGCAATTATTCCGATCACTTAATGATCAATAGGAGTCAATTACGCGATTTACAATCACCGAGTTCTCATCTCGCGAGGGAAAAGCACGCATGCGTTCCACTAGCCCGTGCTCAGCTCTGCAAAAACACTCCTTCGCTGGAGCACAACAATATCGTCCAGCGGTCGCCCTCAGGTTGGGCAGTTAATCAATTCGACAATGATTGCATTTCATGCAGCCCAGAGGCGTTTCTCGACTCTAAAAGCGGTATTTACTTCATGCGGTCTCGCGAAGTGAAAGTAGGCGTTTGTTTCTACTGGCCGGCGTGAATATTAAGAGATAAGAAGTTAGGAAGGAATCGATTTTAACAGCAATATTTTAATTCATCTCTTAAAACTATTCTTACATATTCGGTAGGAAGCAAAACATTATCGTGAAAATATTGCATGTTTCGCACGTGGCGATGTTTTTGACCGAGTGCTACTATTTTTCGCTACTAAACAATTATTTGCCTTTAAATAAAAAAAATCGTCATCCTCATGTTGATCTATATTTCTCCATTTTTACATGGCACTAAAAGCTTCGTTAACTCTTCCATATTAATTCGACTTTCGGGTCTCGCACACTGTTTAGGTTTTTTGGTTCATAATCTCATGTTCTATTTTTTATTTCTGTGTAATGTGCATTTTCAAAAGTGTAAGTAAATGTTACAGAAATTGAAAGTTTCGTCTCTAGTCATTAAATTACATTAAATTAATTCCGAATGGAACGTACTGCAAAATGACTTCTCTCTATAAATAGCTTTTATGAGGTAGTGTGAGTACTGTTGACGTTGCACCGCTGCTCCAATGAACGAAGTTGAGCCTCACCGCAAATCAACATTCTTGGAACCTTCATGGCTTCTCAGTTGATTTGATCTCGTTACTCTCCTCAGGCCAATTTGCCTACCCTACAAGTAAATCCTGTATAATTGTTGATGGATCTATTAATTGAAATTCCCGTTCATGATATTAACCTTGTTAAACTTTATACATTTTATAAACATTTCCTCATAACCTTACTGAATTCATTCTGAACAGGTGAATATTTGTCATGAGTTGGATGGATTTTTCAACCCAGTGTTGATTCAGTTCGAATTTTTCCCGAAGTAAAATTGAACGGAATATGAAGCTTGCAAACCATTTCGTGGCGTTAACCTATTTTAATTGTGCAGGCCAACACTAAAACCGTCGATTCGACTTAACCCGAATCGGTTCAGTCGATTGTCAAAACGTTTGAAGAAACGCGTGACTGCTGACGGTGAAAAACAGAAGGGAGTCGATTCGATCTTATTACCGTACCTCGTTAGCAGTTGGAAGAAGACGTCTATATTTTCGTTTCTTGTACAAACCATCCAAACCTCTGATTATTTCATCCTAACAGTAATTATACGTCTATAGGTTTTTTTTCAAGTTTCCTTCTTTGAAGTGAACTAATAGTGAGGTCATTAGTTTGAACAGGTAGAAGAATGATTTTTCTTCACGTTGCAGTATGAAAAAAACGAACTAGCGAGACGATAGGTGTGGTCCGAACACGAACCTTTCAAACGGAGAAAGACGAATCACCATTTTCCTTTTGAGTTTCGGTCGGCTGCTTCACATGATAGCCACTGCGTGCCTTACATTTTTCGATAAATGAAAAGAAGCGCTCGTAAGTCCACTTTTTTCATCGGAGTCTCCCTAAAACCACCGAGGACGTTCCGAAAGAAGGACGATAAATCCAATTTCATTTCGAGATTGATATCGACCATCAAGCGCATAAGGTTTTCGGGCGAGTTTTGTAATCTGATCCCCAGGAGGGCCTAGACTAGGATAGGCCACTGTAGGCCCTCACGAATCAAAATTGAATAATCACAACCATGCGTGCGCACTTTACCATCTGCGACGGCGTCCATGCATAGTATTCCGTAATTATTTTCTGATAGCTATACAAAGAGTGCATCATTATATTTAGCAATATTAATAGTCATAAGTATTTTTTACTCTTTTTGTGGGTTGTAAAATTGAAACGCAATCGATCCAAACAATCCTTATTTAGTATTTATATTCTAAATAAATACAATTTTTGCAAGTTCCGGAAAGACACTACGCACCCCTTTGTATGCAATACTAAATGAAATAACTGCCCTAGTTGATAGATTGTTGCGGATTTAAGTATACTCGGAGCACAAAAAATGTCCATGTTGTTGAGAGCGAGAAATGACATCCCCCCTCACCCTTAAAAATATTCGGCAAGTGTGAAATCAAAAGTATTTTAATCCCCTCAACCGTCTAAGAGAAAAATAATAATTCCTAGAAAAATGAAAAATAAGATCACTACCTCCCCCGATTTTTCTTCGCGAAAGTCTTTCAAAAGAATCTATTGTCAAGTTGGGACGTTCAGGTTACTGACCGTCGGAAGGTAGCTCTGAACTGACCTGAAGAGCAGACGCTGGTCCATCTTGGCTTCTCGGAGCAACACGATCAGCTTAGTTAGGCTACGTGTACCAATTATCGCGATCCGCCCCTGTCGTCTTCGTAGACACTTCAATTTGCATCATCCTATCCCATCTTTCGAATATGATAGATTCATTATAACGGATGGTTCTTCGGCTCTTTGCAGTTAATTTGTTTTCATAATTGAATTGCGCGTGGGCTTCATTGAATCCTTTTTATGCTGAGATGCGCCAACATTTCAAGCTTTTTACCACTACCTAATGGCTCTCTCAATGACGCTCTCAATCTTCTTCAAACAATAGACTTTGTAGCCGGGCCCTGCTAAGGATTTCAGATAAGACAGAATTAACACTGAGTGGTGGATTGTAATTATGTTTTTCTGTTATGTATCGGTACAAGAAACATTGCCCTAGGTCTCTTTGCATGCCAAAGTGCACACCCTGTATACACAATTTTGTATTATGTTGTATAAATAGACGATTAATGAGATGATATTATGCTCGAACGTTTGCCGCTTTGAAGAGGAAAAACAGGTCTCAGACAACGTTTTAGATGGAAAAATACTTTAGCTGTGAAACGTCGCCGTTCGATGGTGGAAAAGCTTGAGTACTATTACTGAAAACCTACAGACTGCTATTTTATGCCCTCCTGCGACTAACGAAAGTTACTGGCTCGAATGGACTCTTATAATGGTTTCGCAACATCAAATTAAATATCTATCGAACGGCATTTTGGTGGATAGGACTGAATCTTTCGACAACATATTGAAGACAATGGCTAGGCAAAAAAATTTTTTTTTTTTAATTTTAACATAAAGGTACAGTTGCTGAGAGACAAGGGATTGAGCAGGTCTGGTAGATCTTTTGTCAGCAGATCTCGTATCCTTCGGCAGAATGACAAAAATTTTCAACCCGTCTGTGGACAAATTTTCTCTCTAGAATTCTACTCTAAACTTAGCCAAATACTTCGCTGTAATACCAAATCTTTGGTCGTAACTCCAGTTCCAAGAGGCTGCACAGAAAGTAAAATGACCTTGCTCGGTTGGAAATTCAATTAGTATACGATAATATCAAGATGCTGATTAATAATTTGATTGATATACGGCAAATCGGTGTGTCAAGATAAAATCACTATGGTTCGCAGTTTGTGGGTGGGCTCGAGTTTAACTCTGAAGCTCACACTAAGACGTGGCTCATGGCTCCAGGGCGAAATGTTGCTTCGTGACGGAGCTTTTAGCGACGCCTTAGCCACCAACCGATCTTCAGCATCTTTCACCTTTTATGCTAATTTGAAAAAGGTCTTCTATTTCAACTACCGTGCGAAGAGACTCTGTCGACACGTTTCTGGCTCGAATTGGCGAGGAAAAGCACGAATCTTAAGTTTCACGATGGCGTATTGCAGTAGGCACGGATTGGAGGTGAAAAATATAATTGATTCAGATCGATCGAACACTCCGTTCAAGGATTTCCTTCAGTAGATCACCCAAATGCACATTAAGCGCTTAATTCGTGACAATGGCAGGATGCTAGGTATCAGTGATTACTTGTCAGCTTATCTGCCCTCATATCTATCCAATCAGACTGAATTGTGAATGAATCGGATGAAATACAACAATCACGGTGGTTTCTACACGACTGCTAAATTGTTTTAAACTATGAAAGTGTTCATAGTTAATATGTGTGTGTGTATTTTTCAAAATGTGCGGTTTTTCCAAAGCTGGATTTGATTAACTAAAGCATCATTGACTCAGGTTTGCGTGATATTGGAAAGTGATCACAGCAGTTTTATGAATTGATAACTTGCTCTTTTCACCTGTAATGATCAGTTCCGGCACAAGATACGGATATTCACTGTATTAGTGAGTTAAGGCTCATATCATGTTTTTTATTTTTTTATTTTTTTTATTAGGAATTTAAGCGTAGGAGTTTTAGTTATTTTGTAAAATCATATATTATCTCCAATATAGTAACCACAATCCGCCATCCTCAAGACGGTAACCATAAAAAACGTACGATTTAATAAAGTAAACAAAAATCAAAGGTTTGAGTTTTCAAAAAACTGGAAATGAACTGAAACTCTCCAATATATGTACTGCCAAGAGTGAAGCTACTGCTCAAGTCGATTTCATACAAGTTCCGTGAAATCCTATTAATATCCGCTCGTGCTGGGCGTGAAAAGATTCAATCAAAATCTCATTCACAATGTTGACGGCACTGTTGCCGCCTTTCCATCGATAAGAAATTCTAATAAGCTTTTAGCGCCTCATTTAGAAAATACCGGCTTGTAAAAGGCGGTTGAAACAGGCGGAAAGATTTAAATCTTCTTGTTTTCGGTGGCCTCCCATGTATGTGTACCGGGAATCGTTTACGTTCAACCGTAAGCTCTTTTATCTGCCAAAAATCTCGCAGACGTGGATAGTTATAGGGTTATCTCTTTTGCTCATCATGTTGAAAAACATGACCAGGCTTCTGAGCCTCGTCAATGTGCGGTGTGATCCTGGTTTATAGAACACACGTTTCTGCTAGTTTACCCGCTTTCGTCCACCATTGAAAAAAACTTGAAACTAGTTCATAGCTGCGAAACTATCTCGCAAAATTACCAAGACCTAAGCAGAACTCGCTTAGTATATTTTCATCGACACAAAATAAGAAAATCGTAGTAAGTGTAAGTGAATGATTTTATTATACTGTAGGAGCGCCATGAACCCATAAAGCTCTGAAAATGACTGAGAGGGAGACAGTACCTGGGTATTACATAATTTATAACACCGAACTTGTCGAACGGTTTTTCATATTTATCATCAGTATCCAACAATGTACGATTTAACAATAACTTAAACAATAATTTCTTTGCTTCTACTGTGATTTGAGCTGATCATCCATTTGAAATATTACGAACAATTAATTGTGAAGTACCCACCTAACAACAGATTGGTAACTAAGTATACGGGAAAACTTCGTAGCAGCTATGGTAATTTAAATGATTTTTATTTTGGTTTATTATTCAATCATAAACTATTGTAATCGCCCAAAGAAAAAAAATTTTCTAACCCCTCTCAAAATTTGATGTTTTACGTTTCAAGGCATGTAGAATCCGAATATCCAATAAAAAAAAATTCTGTCTGTCCACCGTACGCCGTCAACACTTTTCCGGCCAAACTATAATAGCTACATTCTTGAAATTCTCATCAAAAATCAATTTCGGTCCTACGACGGCCCAATTCTTAAACCACATTGCTAGCTCAGTTTTAAGGGTATTTTTAGGTGGTTTTGAGGATGAGAAAATTAATATTTTTCAAGGTTTTTCAGAAAAATATGTATTTGGTATCAATTTGTATAGATTTTCGGACGCTAAATCGAATGAGATCATCGCGGTGTCGATAGCTTTATTGGTTCTCGAGTTATCGCAGCTTTTGTGTCGAATTTGGGAAATTTTCAGAAATTTGACACGAGGGTATAACTCGAGAGTTCTTGGAGCTATAAAAATCGTTCTCTCCAGCTCTATCGTTAGGCAATAAGTTTAGCTTTTAATTAGGAAATTAAGAAAAATAAAAATGATCATAATTACAATAGTTGCTACGGAGTTTTCCCTTCTAATTACCAATCTGTTTTTCGGAGGGAACGTTCACTAATGTTGGGGATAATCACTATCACAAATGGATAGTCTTCTTAAATCATTATTGAAGCGAAGGAATAATAAATCACTGTACAATCATTTGCAGCGTTTTTCTTATTCGTGCAAGTATTCGTCTAACGGTACAGCTGAAGAAAGCTTTTGACTACATAGGTATTCCAACAAATGTGAAACGGTTTTTTTATAGCTCATAAGTTCTCGAGTTATTGTTGAACAATAAACCAAAATACTATTGGTTGATGAATATATACTAGCGAAAAAAAAACCCATGGAATTTATTTGTCGTTGACAACCTAATTTATTAGAAGACTTTGTTCTCAAGACGCGTTTCATTTTAAAGAATCTACAAAGCATTTTTGAACTGCCGTTTATCGCCCAGCTATTGCTCGGTGCTCTTCGCGGCTGAGATGCGTAAAACAGCTTTGGCTTCTCGAGCTAAGGGCGCGAACCGGTTTAATATTCAGATATTGTGAATAGCGTCGGAGAAGCTGTAAGGATGGCAAGGCAGAGCAAACTCAGACGGAAGGAAGACGTGGGCGAAGCAGACCGTGTAGGCGGCCAGTGTAGGGCTATCAGGTGCTCCTCAGGGCTGACCACGCTGACCCCATCCATCGGGTTTCGGGATGCAATCAATAATCGAATTGAAACCCTTTTCTTTAATCGGGAAACCATAGTATATCTTAGTTGTGCATTACAAAGCCTACGAAGTACATAAGAATTTTTTTTCTTCTCGGTGCATTAAGAGATGCAAAATATAATGGAACCCTGGCAAAGAAACAAAGAATTATGAAGAGTGCACAAAAACGCTCTTTACAATTTGCGATCCTGTTGTGATAAAAGTTGTCTTGGCACCTCGTTGATTTTTGAGCCCGCTGCTGTTCGGCTCAAAACTGTCCCTTTAAATCTAACTGATTTTCGCTGCAGGCAAGACGAAAGAATTTGCTAATTTTTGAACTATCTACCTAAATTTTAATCTTACACAGATTCTTAACCGATTTTATCGGGAAACGATAGTAAACCTCAGTTCTGTACTAGTTAATTGGCTGGTGTCGTTTAAATTTTAATACCTTGGATTAAAAGTTTTGACATACATAAAGTGTATTATAGTATTCTCTTCGACCTCTTGTCCATTCAAAGAGTTTTATTCATGTACTACAGTTCATAGTTCTCAATTTAAAGCCTCCATTCAATGAAATTTATGAAGCATCATGAAAAAATCTATTTCGAAGTTTCAAGTTCAAGGTCAGAAAGGTGACATGCTGCACCGGGGAATTTACCCACTAATTACTCCATGATTATTGTGCTAGACGTTAATGTTACGACTGGATGACTGCATTTTTCCTGAGCAAAATTTGCTATATTTAATATTTTAAGTTTTAATTTATATAATTTTTATATAGTTTATATAATTTTTATATACCTAATTTTTAATTTTATATTTTATATTTAATATTTTATGCTCATAATGTTCATCCAAAAAAAAAAAGAAAAAACTCAATTCGCTCATAATTTAGACCTTCGCATCGATGGTCTATGCTTCGATTTGAACTTCATAGCCAACCTCGGAAGAAGAGCGTAAAGCGTGGCGCCCGTCCGTTCGAAAGGTCGATGCTGTTTATATATCGGCGAAGGTGGATTTAACTGACGTTCAGCATCGAGGAAGAGAGAGAAATAAAAACACTTCGTTTCTTCAGTTCGCCTCAAGCTCAGTTGCGCCTAGTTTTATCGTGACCATCTCTTTAATAAGTAGGAGGTGCCTCGCCTAAATCAGGGCGGAGCATTGTTAATTGTTTCGAAGGTTTTAAAACATGAAGGTGTTAACTCTTTGATATCATCGGGAGAAAACTCTTCGAGACGCACTGCCAGCCTAGAATTATAACTGTAAACTCGTCACCGAACTAAATCATGGGTTTATCTTTGAATGTCTATTTCAAACATTTATTGGTTCACTTTCTCCTTTCGACTCTTGAATCCGATTCACCGCAAGAGGACGAAAAAGCCGTACCTTTATCTCAACCAAAAACGTCCTATAAATGAACATTTTATTCATGCCGGAGTTATCTAATGAGAGGATTTTCGTAGAAATTGAGAAAAATGAAGTTGTTTAACAAAGGGACTATTTTCAATCTAACAGAATACTTCATTAGGCTAGTATATTTTCGTATCGATGAGCCAACTAAACACGTCATCCTGCCGTAACTGCCAATTAAATATTTACCAGGTTCCTATACAGGCAGCTGATTTATTCTGGATCAAGGATTTCAGTTAATATTTTCGCCTCGAGGTATGTTAAATAAGATATGCTGATGACAGATGAAGAAACAAACCTCCCTGCCACAGTTCAAAAAAGAAAAATAATTCTGGTTGTAATTAAGAAGGAACATGAAAAGCGAATATGCTGCATCAAAGAATGGCACTGTCCTTGTGTGGGATACCATGTTTTGTTTCTAACATTTGCCATCCAAGAGTGTTCTGCCCATTATTTCAGTCACAAAGACACATACTACATTAGGCAAGTAGAGTTTTTGGCCATGGTCATGAAAACTGGCCAATACATAAATTTTGAAGGTCATTGCAATTTTACATGAGGGTATTTACTCGTAATCGAGGCTCTCCTTTAATATGGGCATCCATTCAATTTTTCGCTCTCTTTTTTACTGCATTTTTTACTGCTCTCTTTTTTAGTGCAGGCAATGCCTGTTCATTATTGGGTGAAGTGACACACATTTTAAAACTCGCAGACCTACTCGGACTGGCAACGTCATTGACAAATAGCGCCTCGGACTTTAACATGGTCGCATGTTGCATCAATGACCCCCACGTGGAATCATCCCACGTGACGCATCTGTTCGCTTTTAAATTGGCTGATTATAAACAACGCCAGGGTATCAGTTCTAGTTAGCGGAACTGAATCATAATAGCCCCGAAGCCTGCTTCTTGATCACCTGAGTTTGGATTTATATTGTGCGCGAAGAAGCTATAAATTTATTTTGGCAGCTGATGAGGATGATACGAAAACAATTTTCTTCGGAAATAAATCTTTTGAACCAAAATTTCTAATCGTATGATTGTCGCAGTATTTTTTTCTGACAGCAGATTTAGGCAAAATATACTCAAAGATCGAGTCGGTTTGTATTTCTCCCATCTTATATCATCATAAAATTCCTTCGCTTTATACGGCCCTTGATGTTTCTCCAATCGTTTCAAGATCATGTTTCGACCACCCCTCGATTTCCTCCTGGGCTCGCAAGCCTCTTTAAAGTCGGCAACTTATTGTGATTCATGGTTTATACGTCATCAGTATTCGTCCATTGTTTCGAAAGAAAATTCTTACCACTTCACTTGAATACTCAAATCGTCGAACGTATCGCATTCTCTTATGAAATGGGTCAGCTCCTACAATTGTACCGAGCGCTAATGAATTCCGACGATCAAGGACTGTTCACTGAAGTCCCACTAATTTAAAATGGGAGGGAAATGATTAGGGCCAATAATGATAGTCGAGCTGCGTTGAAATGCAGTGGCACCTGCTAAGAAGGTGGACCAGGATGAAAGGAGCCGCCGCAGCGCTAGTACCCATTACAATGGTCCGTTCGTTTCAACGGGTTCCTCACCATCTGAGACTTTATGCCTTTTGCTGGCTCACCTGGAAGAGGTAGGTGATTGCCACTTCATTGTTGTTACCCGTCAGGAATCTGTCATCGTTTCAAACCATCGACCGCATTCCCGAGCGATTTGCGTGAAAATTTTGAATTTAATGCTTTTTTAACAACTGTGAATTAAAAAACTGTGAATTAACCGGTAGAAATATTTTCGAAGTTACGAGGCTCAAGCAGTTTATATTCAAGAAAAAAGAAAGCCTACATATTGCACAAAGACCATACAACATAGGATTAGCGAGTTTGGTACCTATAAAATTTTTTTCACGATGAATGCTGAACGTTATGACAGTTGGTACTACCTCACGGCGTCAAAAGAACAATTAACCATGAATAAAGGTACTTCACTCATCTCACTAAGCTGTAGGACCGGTTGCCTTTTACGCAAGAGAACGAAGGGCGTTCAAAGTAATTTTCTGACCGTGAACATCAATTTTTATTTTTCTCCCACACGTAGCCGAACACTTGAGAAGATGAGTTACCCATTCTAATTCTTCTGTAATCTCGGAATGAAATATTGTTCACGCCTATCTATTTTCTCTTCGTTATTTCAGTAATAATGATCGTTTCCTAATCTACTCGACCAAAATGAAAATGACCGAAGCAAATGTTATAACCACGTGAATTCATTTGAGGCTTTCAGTTAAGAATTCATTAGAGCTCGTTATATCCGGTTGTAGCAGAATACGTGATTTGACGGTTAAGCAACTTTTGACTCGTTTGGAGATGAAAATATTTTCGCACTTAATGTTCTATATATAGTACATATATAGAGGTTCTTTTTGGGGCACAGTCGATTTCAGTACAACTTGTAAAAATAACCTTTTTAGGGTACTATTTATTATATATTATTATTATACTTGATGAGGCTATTGACGCTACACCGGTCGCATCACACGAAGATGGGCGAATGTAACCTATTATTCTCAATTCCCTTTAGAGTTCACGATGAAAAATTTAGTTGATGATCCCATCTGTCGTTGAGTGCCATATTATTTGCTGGAATATCCCATGATAATTTTTCCAATGTTCAGAAAACACTGTTACTTACCTTAACTACTTACACACTAACGAGATAATGAGCACTTGGGTGAAGTAACAACGCAGTGACGATAATCTCATTTCAAAAATTATTGGCTTACTCGGTGTGACATTTAATTTTGGCATCTTCGTGGTACCGGGAGATAATTATTGTAATCAAGCGTGTTGGCATGCATTATTTATTATGTCGATGGACTCCGAAGTGATTTAAGTAGTGTTTTCCCGTTAGGCTTGACCGTTCTTTCTCATCCTCAAATCACGTATCGGTTGCCAAATGTTATTTTTGTACTACATGTTTGTTAGGACTTCGCAATACAGAAAAAAAAAAAAACACTGAGTGAACTTGATGTCTACGATGAGTATGAGGGGAGTTTTTGGTATGACGTTCTTTTCTGTAATTAACAGGGAAGTTTGTTGAGAGAAATAAAAAAACTCATCCACGTTCTTGGGATTTAGAGGGATGTAAAAAGAATAAAAACAATAATAGTAAAAAAAAGAAATAACATAAATCATTAAACGGGGGACATACATTTACAACATACAGATTCATCACCAGAAACAGCACAAGTAACGTTCTGACTTAATGTTTCGCTGTTTAAAACAAAATCTAGAGCTTAATAGAGAGTTTTAGTGTATTTCTTGTTTTTTTGAAAACTTAAACGAGGAGTTTTGGTTACTTTGTTTAATCATACGTTTTTTATGGCGGTATTCTGGTGGCCATCAAAGACGTATGATTTAACAATGTAACCAAAACTCCCTCGTTTAATTTTTCAAAAAATGCAAAATGTACTATAACGCACCAATATGTTTTCTTGTCGTCAAGTTCCGAATTACGTCATGGTGGTGAGGGTGAAATCCAGGCAAGTCATTCCCCATATTTTTATTGGCTGTCAGAGCACTTTAGCCCAATCGGTTATCCTCAGGGCGATGTGAAAACATGAGGTTTCTACTTCCGAAAGGTGCTAACATCCCGGAATTCTTGGCTGTGTCCTCATAAATGCATACGCGTCCATTTATCTCTGATGTTTCCTCTTCAAACTGGACCTGTAACGAATTCAACAATCCATTTCAACAGTTAGCGTGTCGAAAAGCGAATCGAATCGCGTCTTAGAATCGAGTGCTTGCGAGTGAGACTCACATCTCTCGATGCTGAACATCTTGGAATTCCGTTCAAGATCAATAATCAATTAATCATACAAATTAATGCAATATTTCAAGAAGTACAAGATCGTCGTTGGTATCGGTTGACACTAAGATGCCTGGATGATATAAATCTACACTACTTAAACGCTTAGCCTTTACGTCGAACTTCAATTACCTATTAGTTGCTCGGAAAAGTCTTTTTCACTAATCAGACCATGCCAACAGAAACAACCGATAATTGTGTCTGACCTGTTAAGATATTATAAGCACCACCCTCTTGGTCAAATACCATTCTCTTGTGTCGGTTTACGATCTCTTATGGGTGTTTTAATTTTTTCATTCTTCTCTCTGATGAATTTCTGATTTGTGGACCTTTCTGAATTGACCTCATAAATATGCAAAATCTCTCGAAAAAAGGATTGTTCTTTTACCCATCAGTTTTTTGAAGGAGAATATTAAAGTAGTGCGAATAAGATTCTAAAATAAATACCAGTGAAGACTGACGACGCTCGCCTGTTAAAACCGTGCTCTTTTTTGTACACGAGTCGCTCTCAGTAACGAAATGTACGGAACTAGTTCCGCATTCAGATTAACCTCTAGCGATAAGCAAGCATCAGATGGACTGCACAGATAATCCTTGCAAGAGAAAGAAAAAAGGCTCGGCTAAAGCCTCGCAGTTGCGGGTGAGACCGAATTGAGGCCCTGAAGGGGGCGATTTGAAAACGGGACAGAGCAAACGGATCTACACGCAAAAATAACCATCCATACGTTGTTTGACATCTTCATAATTTTTTTTTCAGAATTGCCTTGATTTTCTGTATGAATAGCCTCGCTACTTTTACCGTATTAAATAATATTATTAGATACCGTCTATCATTCTATTGGTTTTTTTTTTTCACTTGTAGTGTTTTTTGTGATTTGATAGTATTGAAAGTATTCTACCAAAACAATCCATCCGTTCAGTCATCTTCTAGGCTATGCAGCACATAGGTATCCACAGTATATCAGTTTTCATACATGCTCAATCAATAACTCCAATAGTTAGGGCTGAGGTGAACTGTCAACGGCTCTCGAACGAAGTCATTCAGTAATCGAATTTTATTTGGTTCAGGAAAACTGTTGTTTTAAACCATGCTTAAATGCCTGCCTATCATTGCTTAGTGCTCGAGCGAAATCAAAACGTCAAAACATCTTCAGCGTTCAAATAATATTAATTTTTTTCCACCTGTAAAAATCATAATGCAAAATACGCGCCTGTGTAATGTGAAAAAGTTCATATCGCTGAATTACTGTGTGTGAGCCAATAGATATCAAGGGTCATCTGCTCGCCATAACGAACATTTTAAGACGTTGAGCGGTAAGAAAGAAAATTACTCTTTTACAGCCTGTTTTATCAAAACAGGAAAAACTTTGAACGGGTATGACTCGGAAGTACTGTGTGTTATCCAAAATCCAAAACCAGAAAATTTTGCACATTCACTGGGAGAACATTTCCTGGAAATTTCATTGAGTTTCATTCATTTTTCAACGAGGAATGACGATTTTGGTCACTTTTTGACCACTGACAGACGGACACGCAGACACTTGTTAAAATTTGTTTCCCAGTATAGTCCAATGAAAATTTCTTCCAAATTCTTTTCACTTTTCAGACGATCACTATACTTCTATTTTCTATGTAAACATGGAAGTAATACCTATCGATTCTTGAGCTAATTACCTTTATGGGCGCATATATTTTGTGTTTTCCCTTCGCTTGAATAAATGGTTCGGATTTTGTATTGCCGTACCAACTGTAATGAACCGAACTATAGTGGGCTGAAACGATCCTCATCATAGTCCTAATTCAATAAAAGACAATGGGCTAATTTGAATGATTATGCTAACCAACCAAATGCAAACGGGAAGCGTAATACCATTAAGCTTTGATCACTTAGGTACTTTTAGGATGCTCCTCATCACATCTTACCGCAATAGACTGTCATTGCTATGGAATAATCATTCGACACACATTCAGATACAGGTTTCCTTCCTTATACCATTTAAACCGTGTCCAAGCATAGTATTAGAGACGGTTATGATTTTATGGTCCACATCCATTATACATAACTAAATGTTGTCGACTGATCAGGATAGAGGTCAAAGCAAAGCCAGATATCTCCTTCGCCGAGCTTTCGGAAAACTTTATTTCCTTCCTCAAGACTTGGAGATCATCATGGTGTCAAGCTAGGACCACCGTTGAAAATGTTAGAATACTAGAAAACAATTATCTATTGTATAGTTAAAATTTCAATTCAGGCTGCATCAGTCGGCAGTGTGATTAATGTTAAAATGCGAAAATACATAAAACATGAACTAAACTAAAAGGAGCATTATAATTTGATAACTACAGGTCAAAACCTAAAACTTTGAATCCTATGGTTTTGGGTGTATAGCATGAGATTTTTCCAATTCTCTTTCGTTTCGCACTTGTTTTTCAGGATGATCACTTATCTTTCATTAACAAAAAAAAAAAAAAAAAATAATAATAATAATATTAGGTAATAATAATAATAATAGAGGGATGATAATAAACAGTATAGTTCGATTATGACCTATCGAACCCACCCGATCAATGAAATTTAATCGGAAACTGCTGATTTTAGTGTTTTCAGTGCCTTTAATTTTTGAAATCAATTTGTAAAATACTTCAATGTAATTTATGGGATAAGTAATTTTGAAAACGAGGGGTAATGTTCTGAATAGTTTATGTTTATTAGATGGAAATTATAATTCTCTATTAGTCTCCTCACCAAACAGATATAATATAGCAGCTAATAAATAATCAGAGGACACTGATTGAAAAGCGCCTGAATTATCCCTCCTTCCATTTCTCCCGTCAGAATAATATTTTTTGAATAATTATTAAATTTTAATATTTTTTATCGGCGGTTTACAAAATATTGTTTTCAACCTACCTACTTTTCCGATGAGTAGAAACTGGGATCTCCCAAAATACCCGAAGTTGACCGGTACTTTGGTCATATCTTGTATTACTTTGCGTCCTCGGTGGGCTCTTCATCATCTTGTGCATGATGTTATTGGTGTTATTTTCAATATATTATTACGACGGCAGTACTCAAAAGGGCCATTCTGATTCAACACGACGCTCGTCTTCCGACGAGGATTAGAGGCGGTCAGACCGCTGATGAGAAGGCTCGGCATGGGAGAAATCTTTTTTCTCGTCCCTCAACTTGGCCCTCATTATTTTTCGACGACCTTCGACGTCTGACTCCTGTATTCTACTGATGGGTATTTTCCCAATCATATCGTCTGGCCCGGCTTTACGGTGCTGTGTTGTTCGTTTAGCGATCCGTTTATGATCGTCTGAAGACGCACTAAAATACGCAGTCTCCGCCGGTGGTAAAAATCGAGCAAAAATCGAACCATAGGTTTTCGTTACCAGTAAATTCCAAAGAACAGCCGAGTTCAGCGTTGCTTCTGTGAGGAACAAAGGACTGCTCTCCATTCCAAGCGCGCTCCGGCGTGATAGTTGTTCAGTTTTAGCAGCCAGACGAGAATCGATATCAATTTCGCGAGGGGACGTTTTCCACCGAGATGGTAAGTTCGTACGAGTCTATCGAAAGGAAAATAAAAGCATTTTTGTATTCCAACACTTGAAATTAGGACTCTTTTCTGGGAAGTCACTATGATGAAATGTCTTGGAAAGTTGGAGAAGAGATTTCTGAACGCTGAGGTGTTGTCATAGAAGTATTTTTGCATTTATTTCATTATCTCTTGATGATAGTATTTGTGATGGTAAACAGATACATCCCTCGCCGTTATCGAACATTCGACCTTGAGCGTTCACATAATTATATTGATTTTCGTGGCTCGTAAACAATCTGCATACAGACAATATTTGGATAACGCAGAAGTACGGTATATGATACTAATGTTAGAAACAGACCGTCATCCACCCTTGAGAAAAAAAATTAAGGCCTTGAATGTTCAATGATATTGACTTACGGAAATTGAGAGTATTTTTAAATACGAAAAATGAGCGGGTACACGGATGTACGGTCTATGACGCTAGAGATAAAAATCAGGCGTCATTCTTTCGTCATCAAAAAATTGAAGACGTCTAGCGTCAAATATATAGAATTTTGTGGCCTGTAAAAATCAAAAATGTGAAAAAACCGCATAAAGCAGAAGTACTGCGTGTGATCCAAACGATGTTAAACATGTTTTGTGAAAGTAACACATTTTTAAGCAGGGAGACCCAAAAATACAGAAGCGCTCAAATAAAGTAACTAATAATGCGATTCACGAGGAAGAACTGTGTGTGACACTGACAATAAAAATCAAGCAACATTCAACTGTCTTCAAAAAAATGTCACGTCTCACAGCGTTCAAATATATTCATGGTCTGTAAAAATCATAATGCTGTCAATATGCGAATCACCCGGAAGTACGGCTCGTGACCCACGCTTTAAAAATAAGCATCATTCAATCGCCCTCTCAAACATTTCAAGAACTTTAGCTTTTGAATATATTGATTTTTGCAGCCTGTAAAAATCAAAATAACAAATTCGCACTAGTAAAATGGTGGGAAAAAACTCATAACGTGAAAGTACGGTGAGTTAGCCAGTAGATTAAAAATCAAGCTTCATTTGACCACCTCAACAAACATTTCAAGACCTCAAACGTTAAAAAGAAAAATGATTTTAATAGCTTGTAAAAATGGAAATAGAAAAAACGTTGAACGGTTATATCCCGAACGCGCTGTATTATCCAAACAAAATTCAATAAAAGCTAATTTTGCTCATCCACTGGAGGAACATTTCCCGAAAATTCCTTCAGTTATACTCATTTTTAGGGAGATATGGCGATTTATGTCACGTTTTGACCGCTGAGAGATGGATAGACGGACATACGGGCACACTGAAAGACTTGCTCAGAAGGTGATTGTGCGTAAAGTACCTACTCAGAAAAAAATTTCCCAATAGGACCTCCATTCTGAATTCGACTTTTCAGACGATCACAGTACTTCGATTTAATACGTAAACGCGGAAATAAACATCATATATTAGTACCTGTCTAATTCTGAAAACTATTGGCATCAATATTATGACTGAACCTAAGCATTTGCATAAATATGTAGTCATATCGTATTCCATTGTAATTGTTGCAGATAAAGCCTACGACATAACTTTTGTCCAGATCCGATTCCGTTCGCCTCGGCCAGAAAGTTTTGCTATTTTCAAACGGACAAAAACCGACGGCCCCTGGGTGCCCTTTCAATACTACAGGTAAGATAAGCCTTGTGATGCTAAAACTTGCTGCTACAATTTTGGGAGGGTGGATGGTGAGATCATGATTATCCTACTTTCACCAATAATATCAATAACAACGAATTCCGTTAAATGTCGACATTCAGATTAATATCTTCAAGCCAAACTTGACGAATGATTTGATGAAAATGACGACCATCATTGATTGTTATAGCGATTAGAAAGTGACTAAACGTAGTAATCATCGGTAAAAAATCTTAGATTGAAATCGATAATTCAAAAACTAATTATTTTCAATACCTTGGTCAAAAAGTTGAAACTTCAATGGTAAAATACTGGGAAACGAGAGAACCACTAATCGGCCCTCATTTACTGGACCATGTTTTGTATTAACTCCCGTGTAATCCCTGAAAATGGTGAAGGAATCAGACCAAAATTCTCGAATAATTAGATTTTAACAATCCTCCATATTCCGACTAAGTTTTGTTTACGTTTTTTAATCCGGGCTTGGTGGGATTTTTTATAAACGAATTTTTCACCTCGGCTGGATTAAAAAAACGTATCCTACCATTTTCTTGATGTTTGATGATATTTGTTGGCCGAAAACATTTGGTTTTGAAATCTCGGACGTGAATCTGAAAATTTCGAAGTTCCTTGACGAACGCCTAACCGGTTTTGGATATGTGACCAGCAATGATTACACGTATAAAAGTTTAGTATGTACACACTCGAAGGAGCTTAATTAAATTTGAGGAGCAGTCTAGCGAACAAAAATTAGCATTCAAGAAGGAGAAAATGAAAATTGAAGATGATGCCTAAGCTAATACGAAAAATAATTCGGCTAAATAAGCATTGTGGATCAAGAAAGCGACAAAGACCAACCGTAAACTACTGCAATATCAACTCCAGGGTTGAACAAAACGCTAAAATTGTGGTGGCAATAATTCCAATAAAAGAATTCGAAGCAGTCATGGCGACACTGATCCATGAACTTCCGAACCCAATCGGGGCTAAAATATTTTTTCAGATAAAGAGCTCAGTACGGAAATTTATATTTCTGAAAACTTTATTTGAATCCTCATTTGAATAAAAGTTCGCCTTCTATTTCAGCGGTGACTGCCGAGCCATTTGGGGTCTTGAAGATCGAAATTACGCCTTGGAAACTGATGAAACGGCTCCGTTGTGCACTTCCGAATTCTCAGATATTTCACCTCTGAGTGGCGGTGCAATTGCGTTTGCTACCCTTGAAGGAAGGAAGTCGGCTGTTGTTGACTTTGACCACAGTGCTGCATTGCATGTAAGTAGTAATTATTTGCGATTGAAATTGAGTATTGGTAATTTACAATGGCTTTGCATATTATCATCCCTTGAAAATCGCGAAAGCTTCCAAACTGCTATGAAAAACTCTACCATTGTGTATTACGTGACTGTCATTTCTCGAATTGATCTATGATTGGAAGTAGACGTTATTTAACTACTGATGTTAAATCTACTAATTGCTATTTACTTGTGACGAGCATGAATTAACCATTAGAATTATTGTTATGGAACGTATTCGCGGGAATCAGGGCGAGATTTGGCTGCCTAGCGGAACCCGTATCAATCTCCTGTTGAACAGGTTCATCAACCCGTCAACAGAGAGCATTAAAGTAGTAATTCCATGCGGCTCGAGTGTTCGGTAGTAGGTTATTGTGAGATTCAAGGAGATTATTAAAATATCCAAATTAATCTCTTGATAAAAGCTGTGATTATTTTATGAAACAAAGTAATACTTAGGACTGTATTCCTCGGTGCGTTATAAATATATCTAAGTTCCATTTTATTGCGAGAAAAATGATTTATGCTTTCTAAATTCAGTAGAGCTACCTACCTAGCTAATTCAGAAAATTAGAATTTATATTAAACGGTACAGTTACAGTAAGATAAATATGTAAGTAAGGGAATGTCAATCTATTCCTACAACATAGCTAAATGCCGGTACCTACGAACCAATAGAGGCTGTTCAGTTTTTTACTAATGTAATAATATTCGTCACCACATTCTGCCATCGTTTTACGATCGGTCATTAAAAGATTTTTCAATCAATAACAGTACACCTTTTTAATGATTCCCCATTAACTGCGTCACTCTACCCAAGAAGATGAAATACCTTACATGGTATTTCAAATGATATGAGGACAAATGAAACCACCTAATAATTGGTCTGATAGCTACTTTCTCTTACCATTTTAAGCTCTTGGTAAAATCATAGTGGATAATGGGTTGGAATATGTGAAAGTCACCACCAACGAAATTAAAAGGCGACTCTGCTTATTTTCTAATTGAACAGAATGATGATCAATAATTCTTGATGAAGGTGAAGGGATAATAGATTATGTCTGTTCCATTATTGCCAAATTAGACGTTTCTCGAAGGACTGTCATCGAAATTAAATAAAACTCAATAACTAAACTTTATCATCATATTCAGCACTGTAGATGGCAAATTCCTATCTTTTCCATTTCGAACCCAAGAATATTTTTTTCATTTCAAAAATAACCGTAGGGTAGCTATTCAAGGGTAGTTAAAATTAGTTGTAGTGAACGAAAAAATGAACCCTCCTGCCAGTGGAGGGTTCATAACATCCGTGCGTCCGATAAAAAGTCAACTCATCCGCCATCAGCTTCTTTTTTTTTCTTTTTTTTTTTTTTTGGAAACTAGGTATAAACTGCTTGAAGTTGTCATCAAAAATCATTCTTGTCCTGAAAGTGGTTCGATTCTGGACAAATAAATATGTCAATTCTTAATTTCCGTTGTTTCACTCACACATAATTGCTTTTGTTGCAGCAATGGGTGACCGCAACTGACATAATGATTATGCTCTATCGTATGAATACCTTTGGCGATGAGTACTACGGAGGTGCCAATGTATATCGGTCGTACTACTACGCCATCAGTGAGATTGCCATCGGTGCAAGGTATTATGTAGAAAAAATTGTCATCCTTTCTTGCAGATGAATGAAGAGCAATTATATGAAATATTTTGTTGTGGTAATTATCACATTCGATGGTAACGTGATTTTCTGAACAAAAGTATCTTTTTGGTCAGATGCAAATGCAACGGTCATGCCAGCAAATGCGACCACATCACTATGCCTGATGGTTCGCCCGGTCGTCGGTGCGTTTGCCAGCACAATACGGCCGGTGACGATTGCGAGCGTTGCGCCGACTTCTTCCATGACAGCAAATGGAAACGAGCCACAAAAAATGACGCCAGTGTCTGCCAACGTGAGTACGAAAAATTTCGATTTCACAGAAAATGAACTTCATCACAAAGTCAAGTGTATGGAGATTAGTCTCTTGGAAAAAAAAAGACAGGTTCAATTATGTCGATTGTATTGAAGGATGTACCGAGAATCTATTCGAAACCTCAATAGGGGAATTATTTTGATGAATGAAATTTCTATAGTAACATAATATCATTCCCTGCAACTCTCTTACAACAAGTCTCAACAACTTTGATGGTAAACGTGGGGGAAATAAATGAAAAAACATGGACAAGTCTCATAACGTTGTCACAGGTACAACTAAATAGAGCCTTGATGTAGCTGATTTCAGCTTTAATAACAGAGGCAGAAAAAATCAGAAATCAAATGGATCCCCTTAGTTCATTTCACAATGGCGCCCGGCAGTGATCCCTTTTTGTCATGTCAACCCATCCAGGTCCCTAGGAAGCGCCAGCCGACATGCTAAGTAATTGCTTGTCTTTTTGTTCGCTGCCCTTTTGGATTGTCATTTGAACCAGAGTCATTTACTGATAAAGATCGGACTGCTGCAGGATTTATTGAAAGGCCAATCTGACCAGCTCCCCCTTATGTCAATTAGAAGGTAAGAATTCGTCCAATGATAGATCTTCATGTATCTTTTCTGACAATGGAAATGAAACTATTTTTATCGTTCATCAATTAACTTGCGATGGGACTGAAATCTGTAAACAAACGATTTTTAGTTAATATAGTCGTGGAAACTCTAGATGGTGAGCGGAAAAATTTTATCTGGTATCAAGTACACTTTCAAATGAAGCTTCCCAAGGAAATGGGGTCATTATGCGCTTCTGAAATGAAGGCAAAATCGGCAAAAGTACCAATAAGATTTAATCTATATAATATTTATACTTTCCGCACTTACAATATGCATTACCTATCAACGAAAATTCTTTGCGTTATCATCATTGATAAAAAACATGACAAAGAGAACGAAGCAAAATAACAGTAATCAGAGCATCGTCAAACCATAAACTCTTGTTCCCTCATTAGTTTTTTATTGTCCAACTTCGACGCGAGATTTTCCCTCTGACAACCGTCGTTCGTGTTGATAATGTAAAAACTAAACCATCAAGGCCTGAATATCTTTAATGTAGCCGACCGCCCCTGAGGGAAGAGAGATTCTCGGTCTGCAGTGTTGAAATCAAACAGTCACGATTCTCTTCTCCGTTCAGGCGATAAACGGATTAGAGGACGGCATCGGAAATCTCCTAGTCCTGCATTTTTCATCACTCCCAATATGTGAAATTCGAATTCGAACTTCCATTATAGCCTGACTATTTTTCATCTGCATCGGCAAAGGTTTGATGTTGAGAGGTCTTTTAGAGCTTATCAAAATCCAATGATTCGTAGATTGTGCAATGCTTTCGAAGCTTTCCTGAATCATCTGGTTATTTGAAATGTGAAATATTTATAACAACTTGCGCGATCTTAATGACTGAATAATTGTAGGTACTCAGGCCCTCAAATTATTAGAGCTCCTTTTATAACAATTTTATGAAGAAGAAACGATGAATTCATATTGGTTGAGCGAGATTTCTCTATGAATTATTTCTCAAACACTAGCCCAACAGGTTCAGAATTTTTTTTGCTGCAGGAGGTGGGGAATAAACTTATTGCATTTATAGTTTGTAAAACAGGATTTTTTTTAGGAGCCAGTAATCAATGACAGCCCCCTAATTTGTTCATACTCGTAATCTGAACTTTCCTACCATTTAGAACTATAAAAAATACCTTTTTGCCATGAATGTTTACCTAATTCGAGTTCCAAATGAGATTTGTCAATTCTCGAGAAAATCGGAAAATTCGGAATTCAGATATTTTTCTTTGCAAACCCTGAAAATGCTCGAGAAAAAGTAAATTATCGAGAGGCGAAAAACGTGCGAAATTCCGGGGTTTGGCGAGTTTTAAAAAATGTGATGTTTTTCAAGAAGTAGGTAGGTACTTCTTGTCCTCGTGGTCGCATTTTTTTATGTCCCAGAGGTGGCTGTGGGCCCAGTGGCTCCACGTCGTTGTGAGGATGCACGAACAGGCTTTAGTGCTCGGCCGACAAATAATGAATTTATTGGTGAATGAGTCTGGTTGTATAGTAAGTAGGTAGTCGCTTGTTCTTTCGGATCTGTTCGTTAGGCGAGGTGTAAAGAATAAGTACGTCTTTCTCTCTTGCATATTATTTATGTTTCCTTCCCGAGCGCTGTCGCCTCTCAAGGCCTCTTCAGGGGGCATTATTCTTCTAGTTAATAAATTGAAACAGTCATCGAAGATCGTCAACTCTTGCTAAGATCGTCATCTGGAGTATTTTTTCAACTTTAATTTTTAACTCAACAAGATTTTATGTGACTTGAAGATAACTGACGATCCTAATCCAGAGATGATGAACTTAGATGGCTGTTCTAATTTAATAACTACAAGGTTTATGTTCACTGAAGAAATCTTGAGAGACAAAAGCGCTTGGTAAGGAAAAATAAATAATATGCAAAAGAGAAGGCGTGCGGCCTATTCTTTACACCTTGCCTACCGAAAACTAAAGTATATGATATACGCTATTGAGGCGCCAGGGCGTGAAGAATCGACTGCGGGTGTTTCACAACACGAAAACGCCCTGTAATTACTGACGAAATGAGTCGAAAGAGCTGAACCAAACTCATCCTCACAGCGAACGCCTACCAATTAGTCACAATAAAGAAGTCGATAATTTTGTGTCTCCGACCGGATAATTACAGAATTTTATCTAGACCAGAGAACTTGGCTTTATTTTGAGCTAATTATTGGCAATGAGTCGACTAGTTTCTCTCTCCCTCACAATCCACGGACATAAAAAAATGCGACTTCAAGAAAGGGAAGTACAATAAATTATATACCTATTATGTTTTTATTAACAGCTTGGAAATTGATTAATTTTCTCGTGTCAAGTGTGTTTTTTTTTTTCAATTGTCGAATATTGAAACTTACAAGTTCACTGTTGATGGCTAAGCCTGGTTAAACAACTTACCTGTCAGCCACCGGTCACTTGTTTTTACTCTTTAGTGCTTAGAGGAGAAAACTTGACCGAAACGGAGCAGTTACCATCAAACGACGAATAGTGTTCCGAGCCATCAAAAGCATACTGTAAAGAACGGCTTGTCTATTGTTCGTCGTCAAGAGAGCCTGTATGCTGATTTAGTGGTCGTTCCGCCTGGGCAATCAGCATTTAAAGGAGTTTCCAATCCCAGGCTGTTAACCAAGTCCGGCCATTACGGCTTGGATAGGCTGGTCTTCCGTACGTTCGCTGCCGTGCTGTCTTGAGTTAAATTTAACTCACCTTTTGTGTACCCGAAAACTTTCGCCTCATGTAACTATTTTCTCGTACCACACGTTAACTATTGATGACTGTTCAAATCCGTGATAGAAGAGGCGATGATTGGAGGCTCATGTTTACATAATTTTATGTATGTATTTTATGTATTCATGTTAAAGATGTTCATGGGTAATGTTTAATGCGGCGAACTGATAGTGCGTAATTTCGCTTTTGCAATATACGGCGTGCTCTTCGGGCTGGGAGTTCGAAGACCGATTCTAAAGAAGACAATGGGGGTGATGAATATCGCGTTTATTTCAGTTTACCGTTTTCAACAACACATTCCGAACAGATTTATGTGAAAGCAGTGGAAAGTAAATATTTTCTTTTTTATAGCGCAAGTCTCATCACAATCTGGATGAGTGTAACCCGATTTTTTCTCTTTTTAATTTTGTTTTGATTTTCTGGTAATACTTGGTACGAAAAAACTATTTCATAGTTGGAAGATTTCTTGGTTTTATCGTTGTAAATGATATATCTCTTCCGTCAAGAGATGCAGAGGAAAAATTTCATTCAAGGCCAACATTTGGAACATTAAGTTAGTGTGTCAAAGCATTGGTCAATAAACTCAATATAGAGAAATGAGGGATCTCATGTTCTATGAACGTTTATTATTGAGTCAGTGTCTCGATCATTTTTTGATCGCTCTGTTCAATGCACAACCAATTAAATACGTACTCCGCCCACGCTGGAAGTCACTAGGCGCCGACTACTCACTCTTCTACCTCTTCCAACCTTCGACCTTCGGCGTTTTAGCCGAACAAAATTGTCTAGGTTAGTTCTGTAGCCTCAATGTAACGGCCGATTAGTCCATTCTTTCAAAATCGTTCTAAATAGAGACTAGGATTTCCAAATTAACATGAACCACCCACCCTCCTGAAAAAACCCCTACTTGGTTATTTTGTTGGTACATAGGCCCGAATGAGCGAAATTTCTTGCCATGAAAATGAAAAATCGAAAAACATATCACCTGGTTTGTTTTTCTCTCTCTCAATCCTCAATATAACGCGACAGCTAAGCAAGGTTTACTACAGGCAACCGTCAAATAATGCTTTGATGCGTTTATTATAGCCATTGCGTTCGCCCTTTTGATGGCAGTCGACATGTCTGCGTGAGCGTGGTTTTTGCCCATAAACGCATGTTATTTCTCTCATTAAATATTTTCCCCCGCAGACGGATGAGCTCTCGTCAACTGGCGATTTTTGATGGAAACGGAAGAGCCTTTCCGAAAACTTTCTCGTCAGTCGCTTGGCAAGGTGTCAGTTGAAGCTTTACGTAGATTATTATTTGAATTTTGAACTCCGCATTTAAATGGGCAGAGCTTACGAGTCCCCACCACGTTTTACCTGCTTTAGAGAAGACAGTTCATTATTACTGTCTCCATTCTATAAATTATGAGGTGAACCTCAATCGTCGAATAAATATAAGTACTTTTCGGATTTCATACGAAACTCAAGTGTAACTTGAATACATCAGGAATCATTTAAAGCAGTAAGACTGGTGTTAAAAGGCAAGCAACATTCCCGTTTTGACCTTCTACTCAGCTCCGTTGCACCATCTCTACTGTCCACAGTCTCCAAGTTTTATATGCGCTTCCCTCACTTAACTTTTTATCACCTTGGCTGTGAAACCTGCACGTGAGGTATTTTCAACCGCTTATCAACTCGTGTAGGAAACGACTTAAGACACTTACACTACTGTCTTAGACTGGTTTTGAAGTGCAGCCTCTTCGCTGATTTCTGCAGCAATTACTGCTGTACTTAAAATGAAAAAGAAAAAACTTGGGTCTCAGGATTAGCATAATGAGCTCGCTTTAAGAGAACTTTTAATTGCGAAGCGTCTTCCGAGTGATTCGCTCCAGACATTAATTAGAGTGATTATCCGTCGTTCTAAGGGACGAGGAATTACTTTGAAAATTAATCTCTCTCAAGGGCTACCTGGTGAAGCCGCATTATGGCTCATGGTACTCACCAGTGTCTGTGATTTCTTTATCCCGCTTCATGCAGGAGCTCTGGTCTGTGGTGCAATTTATTTAATGAAGATTTTCAAGTAGGTATACGAAAAAATTGAATCAACAGTAAATATATTTCCGAACTTTAATATTTTGACTACCTACATGAATTCAGGGATGTTTTGCAAGGAACAGTTTCACATGCAATCACGATGATTCATCTGAATTACACTAATACGCTCTTTGACGAAGAATGTGTGATTTTTTTTCTCGTTTAACGACACATATGTCTAAATCAGGGAAAATTTAGTAATAGTTATCATTTATAAACGAAAAATGCACATGTAGTCACTCTAATCAAACACGGGTTGGTTATAGTGGCGAACCTGGTTGACGCTTTTGATATATCATTCAACGATAAAACATTGTAATCGCCCCTCAAAATCTGATGTTTTAGGTTTAAAAACCTTCAGCATTCGATAATTCAGTTTAAAACAAATTCTGTCCGTCCGCCATACGCCGTCAATTTGGTTTGACAATGGCTCAGTTCTTTGACAAAATCGCTAATTAAATTTTAAGAGCATTTTTGAAGGGGTTTTTAGAGAATTTGGGATAAAGGTACAACTCGAGAATTTTCGCAGCTATAAAAATCGTTCAATACTCGTTGAAACGGTCATCAAACACTCTCTTCAGCCTTACCTTCAATTCAACTTTAAATTAGAAAATTATTGTAAAAAAAAAAAAAAAATGATTAGGTACCTAGATAAATTACTAAAGTTCCTGAAGGGATTTTTCCATTATAATAATCTGTTGTTAGGTGGAAAGGTTCACAAATGTTCGGAAAGTTACTATTAAATTATGGATGGTCTTCTTAAATCATAATTTAAGCAAAGGCAATATACTATAAAAAACTGTAAAGAATATGAACTAATAATTTCTGTTGCACAATTTTACTACAGCTTGAATTCAATTACAGCAATAAGCGCTCTGGTGATGTAATTTCTTTCTCACTTTCGAATGAATTTCTCATTCACATCTCAAATTCATACAATCAGTTGTATGATTTTATGAGATAGTAATGTGAACAGGGATTAATTAACTGAATTCGTAGACGGAAGCGGAGATGCACATATACTTGAGCTTTTGTATCTTGAACCTCAGAACAACTTCTTCATAATCTATTGCTCTTCGTCTACGTATTAGTAGCTCATCATGACGATCATTAGTGTGGAGGAAATGAAAAACCGGCACCACATAATGATAAACTAGAGCCTACTTACACGGTTCGGGTCTACGTTTTAATTGGTGGCGTGTTTCAAGAGGTAAAGAAAAACATGGAGCCGTCGACTTTTTGGAGGACTGCAGTACCCAAGGAAAACTTCAAAAGTGAAGAGCCTGCTTCCGTGTAAACTGCCGAAGAAAACAAAAGGAGCAAAATAGATACTCTGGTTGCGTGACATAACCTCCGCCCTTTGTCGGACAGGCTAATAGACGGACCAATTAGCGTTGAGCTTCGAGAAAACAAAAAAAAAAAAAAAAAATTCAAACAACTTTCACAGCACGGAAAAGGCGAGAGCATGTAGAAAAGAACATTCTTTGTGGATCCTTGTACGTGAGGACGGCACAACCATAAAATTTCAACTGGCCACCATGAACGCTGGGAGTTTTTGCTTTTTGACTGGGAGTTTCAGTTTTGTTACCAGTAACGGCAAATATTTTGAATACATGGCAGTGTAAACGCAATAACTTAGACAATTTCACGTGCCACAGAGTGAGCAGGAAATGAACATTTCAATCGTTGGCCAAGATCGTAAAAGTTCGTTCGAAAATATTTCGTTTCACGGTTGTTACTTGAATCGACTTAAATAAATTAGGAAGAAATAACTTTTTTATATAGAAAATAACCATAGTCCGTGTAAAAAATTTTTTTCGGGAAAATCGTTCGTAAAATCTATAAACGAATAGCCGATGTTCAATTTTCCAGTGTGTGAATGCCGTGTGCCCTAAATTGTACTCTATCTGTGTTGCGCATGTTTTATTGCGCAAAAAACCCGAATGACAGGCACAAGGAGAAAAAAATCTACGCGAACCAATCAAGAGCCTGATATAGTTAAAGGAGATTCTCACTCTTAACAATAACGGCTGAAAAAATTTGATATTTTTAGTATTGTCATTTTTCTGCTATAATATGTTAGAGAATTTTTATGAAGGATGAGTACTTTTAAAATAACGATGGAACCGTATGTTTTGATTACGGTTTCCACTTTTCTCTGTCATCCGTTCAGCCTTTTCGGTTTCAGCGTTTCGTTCGAAATTGATGTTCCACGGTTCGTTGAACAAATTCCCCCGAGACGCTTAGCCCGTGTAGCAAACGGTCATTCATGTCATGTGAAATATTACTTCGCGGCTATACTCTCCAAACTTCGTATAACTTTGTAGCGGTTTTGATAACCCAACATTTATTCAAGTCTCGAGGTTGTGGAACAGTTTGTAAAAGGAACCCGTTCCAAGACTGGAAAGGCATCTCGCGTCTTCACTTCATACTATGGAACCACCCGCTACAGTTTCTTTATTGACCTCTTGGCTCTGGCTGGGTCCCCTTTCGAAACGAGCACGCTCCAAAGGACACGTTCTCGTGTACATTGCTGGCAGCTGCTGTTAATCAACCGAAGCTACGCGCCATGCGTTCGGTTTTCTCGCAATATTTGCAGTTCGCGCGTTGTCAATGTAAAAATAGCCAGGTCAGGTAAGGTCGGAAGCACGACACTGTTTGCAACAACTGGTTACTCTACAAACGCTGTATTACCTTTTCCGCGTGCAGATTAACGTCGAGATTAGGACGAAGAGTTTTCGAGACTTATTTTACCACCATAAAACTGATCGTTTTCTGTTTTTGGCTCTTGAACACGCGTATTAGCGACGCCGAGTACCACGTGAGTTAACATTTGTTAGAGTTGTTTCACGTAATAATGAATTGAGTTATTGAATCAGTTGGAAGGTTCCCCCTGTCCTTTAAACGCCATCCTATCAATAGTAGAGGATATAATTCGGCTTCATAACAAATATATTTGTTCATGACTGGATATATAATTATAAAATATTAACAATTGTGAAATGCTGCCAATTTCCGACTTCCGAGGATGTTGATGATATTTATCCGTTGAATTGGGCGAGTAATTTGAAAAATTCATACTCCGATTCAGGAACATTTTCAACTTGTTATTGTCAAGTAACAAGAAAAATTATTCCGCATTGGGGCATCAATCACTTTAGAATATCGCGGTGTTTTCATGAAGGTATGACAGTGCTGTTAGGTAGGGAATAACGAGAAAAAAGTTACGGCAAAAATCTGTGCACAGAGCACTTATTACGCTTTTTTTTAAAAGATATTCCGAAGCACCGTGCGATGATACCTACTCCGAGAACCGGACGGATGATTTCCTATGAAAACCCGTTCTATGCGACTGAGCTTTTAATCGCCAAACCACATCAACCGGTGCCTAGAAGTTATCGTTTGGCGAGTCATGCAAGTTCGTTTGGTAATTCTACCGATACAACTCGTTTCAAGCCTAATCCACGAGGGGCTGTAAAATTTGCCGGATAAGTATGTAGCATGGAACGCAAGAGAATCTTAGAACTTAGATAAGTAAAAGAGTTTTCATTATATTAGTACTGTTAGACTGTTTCAGAGAAGATAGAGAGTTGAAAGATATTAATAAACAGGTACCGTCATGGTTGCAGTCCCGCCGTTGAGTCGGCACCGTTATGTTGTCGCTATAAGTTGAGCAGTGAGATAAGCACAGAAGCATATTAGCTACAGTATTGTATTCACTCAAATTGAAAAATAAATAAATTATCCCACTAAATCCGAGGATTCCACAATTATTTCAAGAATCAAAATTTTTTTGATTTGTGACTCACTGCATGAAAACGCATTCGACCGTGCTCAGTTTCGCGAACATTCACATCTAATTTAATTTAAATCTGTAAAAGGTTCTATTCAATTGCAAAGTGAAATAGGAGGGCGGATGCAATTTTCCTTCGGAAAATGTCCTCAAAGAAATATTGATGATATTATACAACAAAATATTATATTTGGACGATTTGGATTCGAAATTTCCCGAAACCGCTAATATAATCTATAAAACTTGTTTTTCATTTCAGCCGTGACTATATCTGTTATTGAGCAAAGAAATTTTCGCGCTTTGAGCATTTTACGGTTGAACCGTGTCACTAATACTTTTCTTGATAATCAAACGTATGATGTTGTCACTCCAAGAGAGTTCAATCAAATAACCGAAAATCTTCCAAATGTTCACGGCCCAGCAACGTATTTCGTGAATACAATTAATTATTTTTTCCTGCTGATGAATTGACTTGTAACAAAACGATTCTTGATTTCCATCAGAACGAGCTACAAATCTCTCCAGCTTCGAAAGAGCTCTAATAAAAATAAACACATAATGCTTGCCTTAAAAGGATTGTTGAGTGAGAGCAACTACCGTTCGGATCGAGTTGAACCCGTTCTCTGTGCTGCCGGTCAAAACAAGGTTAAAGAAAACCACCCTTGTCATAAATGATTAACGGTTAATGACAAGAAGATTGTGTCGTTGACATCCATTGCCCTCGTATGTCGTCAAGCATGCAATAGTAGCTTTCTAGATTGTTGAACAAAGTCACACATTTCAGCCTCTCCAACTTTTTGATCATGAATATTGAAATATTTGATAAATTAGTGGGTAGCTACCTACTTTCTCGTATCTAATAAAAATGAATATCTTCGTAATTTAAAATTCATGCCGTCGAATCCCTTTCAAACGGTGGACAGGCGTTGAAATTCGGCGCATAAGAAATTCCACCTATTTCTCGAATGAAGACTCCATAAGGAAACGATTCGAGCCGGTAGCCCAGTTCAATGTAACCTTTTAGTTTGATTCACGTATTCTAATGCGGGTAACAGGCTTAGGTAAGAAAATAGAAGAAGCACGCAACATAAATAATGCATAAGCTTCATGGGACTGAGATTAGATAGTGTGGGTAGCAGAACGACAAAGGATATTATAGGGCCATTTGAAAGTATCGAGGGGCGCCTGTCGCAACGCCTACTACTCGAAATGGTGTCCTGTAATGCAGCTATAGGTCACTCTAATTACGTCAGAAAAGCGGCATTATATCACATTTTTAAAGTGAACAATGCTCAAGAGTTACAACGTAGCTATTCGCTAGACGGAGCTTGGTCAATTATCTTTCCACTTAGAAATAGACAGAGGGACCAGCTTAAATGGAACATGCTACGTGCAACTCAATAATACTAAACTTTAATGTCTAGAAAAAGCAGCTCTCCAGTTTTTGGCTAAGAAGTTATTCAATGAAGGGAAAATATATTTTACCCACAGCCTCGCTGTATGGAAACGTCTCGGTTCCACATATAGCCTTAGGATGCCCGATGGGGCAAAAGTGCATGTCCAGCATATAAAAATGCTGTATATATGAATCACCTGGTTTTTCGCTCTCTCACCACTATGGCGTAATTTATTTTAATTGTAACTGTTATAGAGGCTTTCAAGGGCAACCGTTGTATTACTCCACTCGTTATTCGTCACGTTTATTTTCACACTGTTTTTCAATTATTTGTGTATTTTATGGACACTCCACTCGTGGCAGCAGAGTCGTATGGTCACAGTCACGGTGAAGTGACAAATTGTTGAAAAAAAGTGTCAGCGGATTGAGATTAGAAACGGATTCATCGTACACTCAGATTCCGATCAAGTCGCTGCGGTCTCTATTTTCCTCTTCATCCCAACAATTCTGTACCGTGGGAACACAATGCATTTCAAGCAATGACTACCGCCTCTATATGGTCTGGTTTCAAATTGAATTGTTTCCTCCACAGCAAGCGAGCATAATAGTCGATTCTGGCCGTGTTGTCATCCGTAAATGTCCCATTCTCCTCGTGCACCACGAGTCTTTTCTGCGGGCTGCAAGTTCAGTCGTGCCTGGGCTATCAACGTGCCGGCAAACGTCCCCCAGTATTGTGGATCAAGTTTCCTCCGAACGTGGTAAGAAGAAAAGATGGAACGAAAATCTAAAAATGAGAGAGAAAACTTTGTTAAAATACAGAACGATCCGAGAGGAAGCTGAGTAACTGTTGAAGATGTCTCCTAATCAAGGGCTAACTTTCAGAGACCATTAAAATATTTTCCAATCAAATAACTAGCTGATAATATCCACGAATAATTACATAAATTTTTATCAGTAATTACCTGAGAATTACTTGGAAATGGTAGTTAATTTTCTTCTCCTGATGTGGGGTTACTTTTCGCGAAAAAATATTGTCCTTCACTCGTTCTTAACGTTCTAAATGGCTAGTGAACCATATATGGCCGGAGTCCACTGATGTCTAAAAACTGGTGAACCGTTTTGGTCAGTTCGATTTCGCAGTTCTATCGCTTTAAAAAAAGGCTCGATACGAATCTTCAGGCTGGTAAGAAAATAAAATGGGCCGCCTCCTGCGTCGGAAATTAAAAGACGCACCTGTTGACAACTAAATCTCTCAATTGACTGCTAACAGTCGGATTTGCCACAGATCTCACTCGGCGATGAAGGTGTTCGAAAAGGGATCGAGATTCATTGATCTCAATGAATATCTCCTCCTTCTATTCGACCAGAATGGCATTATACAACGCAGGTGCTACAGAAAGGAGCGGCAGAAAACGTTTTTTGTTCATCCTCCGGTTTCGGAAATCTCGGCCGAAGTTGTCGCTATTTAAAACTGCCTAAAAGAGAAACGCATTGTTCCTTCCCGGCACAGTTGACAACAAAAAAGTTGGGTCACTGACTGCTGTTTGCAATTCATGTCCTCGTTTCGTAAAAATTTCCCATTACTCGGCAAACATTCCGCTTCTTGTACTGCAATATTTTGTGGAAAAAGATTCTTCACAACAATGGTGTCTGTTGATATTGCGACATTTACTCTATTGCCACGTAAAAGTTTTGTCAGTTTTTGTTATGATAAATTTTCTCACTGGTTTACGCTTAATTACTTTGATAGAGAAATATCCCATCCTGACATGAAACAACTGGATAATTCCTTCCAGTAGATTGAAACCATAAGAACCTCCCGAGTTCCGTTGAAATTTCGGGTGCAGAGAAAGACACTGTTCAACATCTATTAAAAAGCAGGAAATAAATTGAAGAAAATTTTTTAAGACAGTTTAATAGTCAGCTTATTCATAAGCATTTTAGCATTAGCATTTTACTGTAGATTTTAGTCGCTCTTTCTCCGTGTTATTCTATTTTCGTCATCTTGGTGCCGCAGTTGTTTTGCATTGCCTTCTGTCCCGATGGCCAGTGGCCAATGAAGTTTCAAGTTTCCTTGTCACGTACTGCAGTGCCTGAACCAACAAAAACGCCCTCCGATCACTCACCAGTTTCAGAGCCTTTCTGAAATCAATATTTATACGCGCTGAAGGAAAAGAAGTAACCCAAAAATGGAGACTCAGCCTGTCTTCTCGTGCCCTACAAAGGCATCCTGAACAGATTCCGAACTCGGCTCTTTCCCTAGGTCCATTGGAAAAAAGTGGTGACAATGAGGTGTATAACTTAACTCGCGCTGAAAGGTAATCTTCGACGAATGGTGGCATTTTTTCGCGTCCGTTCCATCGTTATGGACTGACTGTCGCCTTTGTACCTCTATATGTATTTTGAAGCCGTTGAAATTCTTTCTACACACTGTGTGTCGATCATTATTCTGCCGAATTGAAATCATCACACCAACTTGATCATTTATTATTTCCTATCGTTTGATGTCTTCGTAGACCATACTTTCAAATATTCATCTCTAGACGCTCTTCAACTTAACTGTGTCAGTTGGATCCCTCTATTAGACGATGTCACTTAATTTCTCACTTAATTTAACGTTTTCGATGGGTCAGAAATCTGTTCGAACTGTAGACGAAGTATTTTTGCACACGTCTCTGTGAACACTGAGAGATACTCCTCAATGCAATTCAAATGTCCCAAGCCTCGAGCAAATGAGCTGAAGTTCACATAATATATTATGTGTTTTATAGTAACCAACCCTAAATAAAATGAACGAAAATTCATCTCTGCAAAGATTTAGGTTGTACTCAGCCTAATTATACTAACAATAGTTGCAATTCTGCTTTCATGTTGCTATCGTGAAATTATTGAATTGAAAAAACAGTTTCTCTCATCTTTGATTCAGGTCGGCGTATAGGTAACTGTGTGTATATTTTAAGACAAAACTACTGATATCGAGCACTTCCTTTTCTTCTGAAAACTAAGATTCTTCAGCGGAAGGGAAAACATTTTTTTTTTTTCATCATTTGAGTTCATTAAGCAATTCATGACTAATACAACCAATAGCTATTATTATTACTATTAGTATTAATTTATCATCCAAATTTCGTTCATAACCAACCTCAGTTTCTATTAATAATATTTCTCATGAAGAAACCTGAGGAGAAAAGAGTTCGTATAGCAATAATACCAGTTCACAAAATTGACGTGAGGGAGAAAAGGAACTACCGTAGTTTAGGACGTTCGTGCAGGGATTGGTTGCGTGAGCGTAGATTTACGAGCAAAATAAAATGAAACAAACCCGTATAGTAAAAACTCGAATATAGCGCCTAATATAGCAGCAATGAGTAGCAATAAAGTTATATCTTTGCCTCCTGTGGGTTAGTGGGTAAGCTAGGGAGAAAGTGTGAATTTTTTTGACGACAAGTTTTTAAGTTTTTTTTTAAGTTTTTAAGTTAAGACTTTTACTAAACGACACACGACAGGAAAAGAATAGCAAATTATTAGCATATTATGAACCTCTGCATTTATGCTAAATATATCTATTTCTCTCCTATCGTTGTCTTTTGAAAGGTTTTCTACTCTCCATGTAATGAAAACGGTGAAAGTTCTAGCTACGATTTGAATTCAGCTGAAGCTGAAGAACGTTCGAATTTTCATGGGCTACTTGAACTGTTTAGTACATGTCATGTTTATATAGGAGGTTTGATGTAGTTTTAGTAATCGCCAGAAAAGTTGAATTCGGAAGGCAGGTGAGTTTGATAAACAATGGCTTACTATATTCGGAAAAATTTCTATACAAGTGTACATGTGTATGTATGTCCGTCTGTCGTCCAATAAGTGACAAAAGTCGTCATTTATCTCCGTAAAAAAAAAAAAAAAAAAATTTGATCAAAAAAAGTTCTCCAGTGATTGTAACATTTTTTTTCTAATCTTACACGCAGTACTTAGGTACTTCTTTGATTTAAGAGTGTTCAAATTTTTCATCAATTTGTTTTACAGTCCGCAAAAATGAAGCGGCGCAGCTTGTAGGTGACTCTTGAGTTGTATCGTTTAGATCACACACCGTGCTTCGTCAGCAAGCTAGTTCTTCGAGATTTTTCTTGTTTGCTTTTCTGCATCTGGGTTTACTTGCAACTGTCCATAATTCTTCATCATTGGTCTCCAATCAATTGTTTAATTAAGTAAAGTAACTTTGAGTGAGTGAAAAATAGAGTCACTCGAATCTATTTATAAGTTTAGAAGCTCTAAAATTGACGAGGTAAAAATCACGATTTTGATAATGCGTCGACACTACGCGTCTACGTTAAATCGTTGAGCTGACGTTGTATGGGGTCTGACTAGCGCGGCGTTCGATTCGCGTCTTGAACTGGTTGTTTTGTCTGCCACTCCAACGAGTTTCTGAGGTCCCCGCTCATCGCCTTCGGTAGCTCAGTTGGTAGAGCGGTGGACTGTAGATGGGAAGTTATATAAACACAGATATCCATAGGTCGCTGGTTCAAATCCGGCCCGAAGGAATTATTTTGCAATAATCAATTAATTATTCGTTATCAAAATTGATAAAATTATATTTAGTCATTTTTTTATTCGATTCCACTCATACTTAGATATAATTCCCGTCAATGTGCTGTGATAGAGTCCATGACATCCCTTTCGGGAAAATTATTTCTAGCAAGGTGCTAACCTAGAACGAACCGAGAAAATACTCCACTAAACAAGAAAGATTACCTAGTTGGTAAAAAAATTTTCAAGATTGTCAAATCACACCGTGGTCTGACGGACTGACTCGATCGTCAAATAAATTTTTTGACTTAAAATCTGTCATGGATTCTAATAGTTATCGTAATATCCATGAATGTATAATATGTATCTCTTGATGGCCTTACGTTTCAATTTATTATGAAGTAAAAATTCTCGGAATTAAATTCGGAAACGGGTTGCGTAAGATTCGGATCATTTTTGAAAACGTAAATACATTTAAAAATACATCTATACCCTTATTATGGTTTTACGTTCATTGATGGAACGAATCTGAGGGATCGATTAAAAAATCCATGTCAAAGAGACGCTCTCTTCTGTGGGAAGTATTATATCATCGAACAAGAATGTTAAGGCCAAGTAGGAATGATAATAAAACTCAAGAGAGAAACATCTAACTGTACATTATCGAAAAATGTTCAGTCGTTAGTCAAAAGTTCTTCTCAGTCTTGTAAGAGCACAATAACGGGCTGACACACGTATCACATTAGGTCACCTACTGATGTAGTAGCTAATCGTAGGCTGGAATTATGACCGCCACTTTGGATTATGCCTTCTATTGCGGGAATACTATAATTTGGTCCGCAACTACCAAATGTATCATTTTTAGGGTATGAAAAAAATAAGTAGTGAACGCTGAATTACGATTTGGCGTGAATCAAAATTTTGCCATCGATTGATGATGAC
This sequence comes from Tupiocoris notatus, assembly GCA_037159825.1. NCBI lineage: Eukaryota > Metazoa > Arthropoda > Insecta > Hemiptera > Miridae > Tupiocoris > Tupiocoris notatus. The sequence goes on along the minus strand of JASJUZ010000431.1, from coordinate 61,158 downwards.
CTATCTATTGTGTGAAATGAAGAAAAGAAAATTTTCATTCGAGGTAGGTATCTAACTCAATATAAAAAAATGTAAAAAAAATTACGAAATTTGTTCTATTTTGTTATTAGAAAAATTCTGATATTGGAAAAATATCTAGAATTATTTTAATTTTGGATCATGTAAACTTCTCTATTCACGATTGACTACCTACCCGTAAAAAAAATCATTCATTCAGAGCATGTTGAAACCAGAATCCGCAAACTTTTTTCAATTCTTTTCGTTCTTTCTCTCTAGGTTCATCTCAAGATTGTTACACTGCAAATAATAAATTACCAAAGTTTAATAAATCAACTTCTGGAAAATAATTTTCTCAAATTTAACTGTTAAAATACTTACATATTTAATTTTAAAATAAAATATTTACATTAAAGTTGTTATTACATGCGGTGCTTTTGGCAGTTGGTTCAAGAATAATTGTAAGTGTATCTCAAAAAACTAAACCCTTAGATTATCGTCACTATCGCATTCTGTTGGCTTTGCGATCAAAGTGTTATAGTTTTGGATTAGCTTTAGCTCATAATTTACGCCCTGGACTGAATTCAATTTTATCCGAACTCGCAGTTAAGTTCACTTACAACTCATATACAAACCATATCAAGCATCGGTCGAGAGATGAGCCAATTCTTTGACAATACAGTCACAGGTGTTCATAACATACCTCGTGCGATAGAAATGAGAACTGAAACTTCCGTACCCCCCCTACATACCTGTGCGACAGGTCACAGGTGTGCTAGTGAGTGTGAAGAGGCTGAGAAGGAGGCTGCGGCTTCTCCCGGCTCCGCGCCAGTTAGTTCCCTACGAACTTACAACCCCGCAAGATCTGTCGAAACCACGGGCCTATGATAGACGCGATTTGACGCGAAAAAATCAAATTATTCGAAAATGGAACCACCGGTGGAATATTCGGGTTGAAGTGAAATAACTTTTTACCGATGCTCGAGGAAAAAAATTTCCCGTCAAAGTTCGATTGAGAACCGGTGTAATCGATGACGAAACAGTGTATACGTAATTCAAAAATGAAGAAACGACGTTGATCGACTCTAAATCAAGTGATTTTTTTTTTCTAAACGATTGGCGATATCTACTTAATAGTAAAGAAGAAAGCCTACCACGTTTGTGTAACTTTCAAAAAGTGACTGCATTTTTGAATCGTACTAACATCATGTATAATAGTTTGGCACTCAATATTGTCTTAGTTTGTATCTTATTTATTTATTCACCGACTGATTATTCTACGTACGCTTTGAAGTGGGATGGGATCACGCCTTGGTTCTCTGATTCAAGTAAGTAATACGTTTTTATAGCGTTCTAAAAATAAATTTATCATGGAGAATATCGTCAAAGTAGGAATTTTAGTATCATGACATGTAGAAATTCAATACTGCAGACAAATCGAACATTCTCGTTCACTCTCTTTACTAACCTGCATTTCATTCGAAGAAAAGTAAAAAGTAAGGAGGAGTAAAATCTATGGATTTTTTTATACAAAGATTGATCGGGAAAAACCTTAATTTCAGCGAAGTAATACAAAAAATGTGGCTAATAAACGTACCAATATTGTTAGAATGATTTCAGTCGAATCATTACTAAGTTATTGATTAAGTTCCTCCTAAATCACAATCCAATGAAATTAATTTCAGATTTATGAAATCTAGATGTTTTCTTTGATTATTCGAAAATGGAACTGGAGTATAGATGAAGATTTTTTCCGGAGATGTCTCCGTTGGGTGCTAATACGAAATAGATAGTAAACTTTAGTATTATTTGGATTCCATACAAATGAATTTTCAACTACTTTATCCAAGGTTATATTGAGAAGGCGATACAATAAGTTCGTTTTGTGACTTTTCAACTGACATAACATAAGTAAGAACCGCTCAACCTAAATACTTTTAATGCTTTTCGATAAGAAATCATTGATTGAGTAATTTGAGTATTTATCGAGTGTTTATGAGCTCACTACCTGAGATATCTCACTGACTACAAACCACTTCATTAAAAAGTAACAGAGAAGGAGCCCCTTAAAATATTCCAAATTTATCGACGAGACCACAGTTTTACCACTTGATTAACATGGAGTTCCCATGTTGACCGGTTTCCATCCTTTATTTTTAAAAGGAGAATGGAACTTCTCATTGATCCGAGAGGTTGATTTTATTGAGGGTTTTCGACTCCCAGGACGCATTATCTCACTCTCTCAAGGGAAAGATGCTGAGTGATCGCCCACTACAATTTTCATCCGCATCTTCTTTTTCAAACGGATAATTATGCAAAACTGAGCCATTAAAAGATCGAAGGACAATATTCGAAAAGGGCTTCACATTAATTGATCGTCACGAATTACCAGCGCAAGAATTTTTCCAACTGCCTAAAGAGCTTTTAAAATGAGGAAATTATGAGTTCGTTATATTCATCTGTTAATACATCAGTTATTACCCCAATTACATTCTTGATTAATAATCATTTCAATCATTGATGATTAAACGTATACATTAAATCTTTAAAATATATATTATCATCAACTATAGCGATGATTATTCCTCATATTCTATGTATAATTTTTTTTTTTTTTTTTTTTTTTTTTTTTTGAGGATTATTCAGTGCTTTATTTGATGATAAGACATATATTGTATTTGTACTAACCATCAATGATTGAAAAACATATTAAGTAAGTACGAAAGTAGATGTGGTAATAATTGGCATGTTAATAATAGGAACTTTGTCCTCATTTTTACAGGACATTATCTGTATATTTTTTTATCACAATAACTTTTTCGCTGGTGAAATTAAAATACCTAATGAAGAAATAGAAAGGTTCGTAACGTCAAGTAGAAAATGATGGTCGGTATTGAACTCGAAATACTTCTACTAGCTGAAGTATAATGTTATCAGTAAATACGGTAATGCAACTGCCGCCTCCATTACTATCAATATTTTACCTGTAGAAACAATTTTTTGTTTCAACAGTTTTTCTCCAGTGGAAACTGAAAGTTGCATTCATAAAATGAATCTTCCCTTCGCGTGATTAGTTTTAATTGAATGAGAGAAAATTAAGTTGACTCATCTGGAGAGTCTCAATGCTTCTCATCAGAATGAGAACGTAAGCCATTTACGGTTCGGCGCCAACACAAGGGACTATAAATTAAAACACAGTGACATCTCCTGTCAATGCTTAGCGACTTGCATGAACTCGTCCCGACTGTTATTAATTATTTCCACTAGGAAACATTCACCTCGACGGTAGATATATGTGTTTGAATAATAGAGAAGCAAACTTGGGAGGATGTTCTTGTGTCCGCTAATAGCCATCGATTGGATGATAAGCATCTGGTTTGTCTGGTACAACGAACTAATCTGTAGCGATTTCAAAGACTAGCGATTGCGATCAGTCGGTAAAGCGCCGAAGGTCTGGTCAAGAGTGACTCTCCTTGGGACCTTGGTGGCTCGAACGAGTATGTTTTAAAGAATATTTTCCATTGGTGTACAGTCTCACAAATTGATTTTCGACTTCAGGAGATTTATCCAAGTGCTCATATTTGAAAACAAAAGGAAAAAACAACGTTGGATGAACCAGAATTATGTTAGACGTCATGGTATACCAGCTGAGTGAAAACTGGAAAACTGTATTTGATCAGGGAAGGTTATTTTCGTTAGCTGTGTCCCGTGTGTTTGGTCATGATTACGCAGAAATAGGAACTGGTTCCATTGCAACTTGAAACGGTAGGCGTTCGTTCCACTCTTGAAAAATTAAAATTCCTCGTCTCGTCCTGGAAATCAAGCGTCTCAACTCTGCCCTTTCGCAAGAGCCCCGTTTGGTGAACCCATCTCACCTTTCCGTTAGCTTCCGCCCTTGCGAGGCTCCGGTAAGTGGACATGTCCTCCGAAGACGACCCTCAAGTCTGAGCCGCAGAAAAAGAGAAGTTTTCCTTCGAAAAATTTTTTCTCCCCAACGCACATCGACGTGAAAGAGAAACGGATACCTAGTTGACTGTCCGAACAGTAAATTACTAAGGTGGAAGCGCCTCTTTTATCTTGGACCTCTCATCTCGTCCTCGTGAGAAGGCCTTCGGCTGAGCAAAGTAGCTACTTTTACTTGAGTCTTGGAAAGATACTGTCGACTGATAGAGCCAGTTGGCAAACGAGAAAGCAAAGAAAATCTCCGGTAACATATGAACGAAACTTGTTTACAGCTCCTAGGTAAACAGCATACCTTCCAATCTATGTCTACTAACATGCTTGCTGACAGCGTCGTGTAAGAAGGCCCTGAGATCTTTGGAGACGTTTGAATGGCAATATGAGAATGGAGTGCTGAAATATTTGTCACAAAAATGGTTTCGCATTTTACTTCGTCCCAATGTGACTGGAACTTGGATTTACCACTGCTGTCAAGATCGAATAGCAGGCGCCCAGTTGACTGAGTGGCCTAAGTTGTAGTCGCATCAGAGAGGATAATCTTGGACGTGATATGGTAATCCGATGCCGTCTGGGACTCAGCGGTGATTAACATGAAGAATGAATAGACTGACGGGAGCATGAAAAGCTGGATGTTCAGAACGATGCTCCTGAGACATTAGCATACTTCTGCGCCGAAAGGACGTACTCCAAGTCGATGATCCTCCTACTGCTGGTGACGTCTTCTTGTATCCATGAACTAGACTGTCTTAGTTTAGTAGTCTTGAGTTAATATCATGCCAAGTCAGAAAAACGTGTGAATCTGGTCTTCTTTATCTCTGTATAGCTCAAAATTTCGTTTTTCTATTGACATGTATTTAGAGAGAGAACGGGTTCTCCACTGTCTATAACCTATAAACTCAGCCTGGTACCTATGCTAAAATAGAATCGAATAGAAAGAAGTTTAAAAATAATGTATACATACAAATCCTAAGTAATAAAATGTCGTGTGAGTATACTAGCATTCTTAACCTTCAAGTAGAATAAACCTTGAGTTCCAATGTTTTTAGAGTTATGAAGAGGAAAAATGAGGCACTTCACTCATGAACAAATATTTCCTCTCCCCTATCGTGTCTTCGAAGCTTCGCTTTGCATAATAAATCAGGTTTTTCTTCATCCCTGGCCAAGTTTATTGCTCACGCATGCGTACGTATACTCTTCGCCGAACAGATATTTTCATGCGCACGCGTAAGCCGAGGAGAAGGCAATATTAATACGATATACAAACGGAAAGGTGGAAAGTCCCTCGAGCTTTATAAGGAGTTGGCATTTGTTAAGCTCCGTATTTAATGTGAGTTGGAAGGCACTATCTCTCTTGGTGCACGGCCCCAGAGGCCAGAATGCAGGCGATAGAAGGAAACACAAGTCTTTCAATAAACTAAACTCGCTTGCACTTCACATGACTTGTGGAACGGAGTTCCCAATATGAAATAATTATATGCATATAAAATCTTGAAGATGTTGTTTCCTCACTGGCAGTACGCTTTTAGCTTCCAACTTTTCATTTTTTCATGGACGAAAATTCTCACTTATATTAGGGACTGCGTTTTGGCGTACTTCTGGCTAGTCTAGTTGAGCTGTTCGTGTAAATCAAACTGATGAGGCGTGATTGGATTCAGACTGGAACGAAATTAACGAACTGAAGCGGCAGTTAAGGAGTCGATTGGAAATAAAGAGGCGTATTACTCCTCGGGCTCTGGAAGGTGTCTGATTAATCTTAAGTGCACAGAAAGGTAGCTTAACCCCGTAAGGTGCTGCTCTGTGCCCTTTCCCATTGGCCTCCTCCTGGCGACCATAAATCGAAATTAAAAGGGGGTCAATTAGAACCTCGATCCTGCAAACTGTATAGTTAACGGAGATTATGGCCGGCACTTTATGCTAATCCGTTGCATATGGGCGTTGAAAGCGTTCCGAATGCTTTAGGATCGCTCCATTAGCAAGTCAGCTTGAGACTCTTTTGCCGATCAGACTCAAAGAGATCCATTCGCAGTTGAGTCTACTATAAGGAATACGATTCGGATTAAATTCAAATTAGATTGTTGGGGTTGAATAAAGGTCATATTTTCAATGCTCGTTTTTCACGCTAACGAAAAGATTATGATTATCGTTGGTCATATTTTTTTCACAGTGAGTTTTCTCATCACAGGAGGAAAAAAAAGTTTTCAAATGCAAGCCAATGAAAGTTCTAAGCAGTACACATTTAAGAGCCATTTAAGAGCTTTTAGTTTAAAAAAAAATTTATAGACAATAATTTCGGTCTCAATTTTCGCACTTCTTCCAGCCAATACACTTGATTGAAGGCAGAAAGTTGCCAATCGGTGTCTTGAGGTCATGGTGTCTCTAATTAGCTCAGATATTGCAATTCTTGCAGAAAAATTCAATCGCCCACATTTTAATGTCAAATTAATGACAGTTCTCTTCCGGGACAAGCCTACAGAATTAATATGGTCGAAAGGCAAGCGATGAATTTGAAGATTTTAGATTTCTAGATGTGTCATGCTGATAACTAAAAGTCTTCATGATTCAACCAGAGTTATTAAAATTTAATGCAAAATCAAGAAAAAAGTGCAAGGCATGTAGCGTGAGCTTACAGCTATTTTGCATTCCAGCGGCAAGCTAAAGAATAGCTGACACGGTTTTATTAGTGTGAGAATGGCCAAGGTGTCAACTACTTACGTATGTTGAAATGGAGTACGAACCGTAGCCTGTTCAGAGGAGCATGAGCCGACTGCAAGGCCTCACCTGAGTGTACTCTCATAGTTGATGCCGCCTTCAAATTAGACGGTCAAGGTGCTAAAGGGACGCCCAACTCATAAATCTCATTCGAGAACAGGACTTCGGGCCGTTCTTGAAAACTATTTTTACCTGCCTCTTCGTACTTTAATTAACCTGTTAGTTGGCCTGTGAGGGGGTTCGCCTCTCTTCGAAACCGGCGGTATGACGTTTGTCACTTGATGGTGACCTTTGAACCGAAAACTGGAGTCAAAAGCCGGTAATAAAAAAATACAGTCACTGGGTTCAATTGCAGTTATAACTACTATCACCCAGGAAAATCATCATCATTCGATCACTTTAGCAGTAATTCTTTGTGGAAATTAAGTTGCGAGTGAACTTCTAAATAATACCATTAAGAGCACTCAAACGAAGAGTTATTTTCTACCTTGAATAATAGATATCGGTTGGAGCGAACTCGCCAATAAACAGGACTCCAGTTACTGCATCAATTACTTTCCCGTTACTCCCTAGACTTACCTTCGTCGCAACAGACCCATTCGTTATTTTTGCGAGTTCGGCTTTGACGTGCGAGCTCAACTATCTGTCATGACTGATGCCTATTGGCTACAGTCCGAAGCGGCAAATAACAACTGGTATGAGAAGTCGTTGGAACCATGACATGCAATTCATTTCGTGGGTTTGGAAGTGTTTTTGAAACAGCTTCGTTTTAAACGGTAGACGTAAAAATTTGACCCACGGTGCAATTCCAATTTTGTACTGGGTTGGTGAGGGGGAGAAGAACCAGGCGACATATTCTCCAATTTTTTATTTTTTGGCCGAGTACTTTCGCCCCTTGAGGATGCCCGAAGGGGCGAAAGTACTCGGCCAAAAAATAAAAAATTGGAGAATATGTCGCCTGGTTCTTCTCCCCCTCACCAACCCAGTACAATGAGAAATGCGACGACTCAACCAAGAATTCCAATTTTAGGAATCAAATTCTAGCAGCCACGAACGGCCAATTCATCGTATCTCCAAACAAATTGATCGAGTTCAAGAATAATTCCAGTGAAAGCTCTGATGCAGTTTTCTCAGTATTGAAGAAGAACACCTACGTAGGTGCTTTAAAAAAAATAATAGTAGCTATGAAACTTCTTGAGTGTGATTTGTTCGATGAACGAACTCAATTCGTCGATAAGAAATTGAGCATTCTCCACATACGGAGGGAAATCTCGAGATAAAGCTCGAACTCTCCAACAACCGTACCATGAAGATTTACTTTCCGTTTCAGTTCTATTTATGCTTTAGATTCTTGGTCTAACCCTGGTGAAGACGAAGAGTGCATGTTCATAAAGTGAAATCACATAACAAACAGAGTCGAGCGGATATTTACCAGGTAACGTTTGTTTTGATGAAAGACTATAAAGAAACATCGTAGAGTCTCATCCATCCGATAATATTCTTTTTCCTCTCTGGCATTAAATTGAGGTTACTGCAAGTGCCATTCTGTTCAATCGATACATCTTCTCGCGATAGAAGAACAGGAAACTTGAAGAGGATAATTATTGTGATGGCTCAAATACCTGGTCATCATATCATCATGAGCAATTAACTTTTCTTGTCTGTGATTTAATCACGTTTGATTCAGCCTTGCATCCTCCGTATTAAATCATAACGCAACAAGAAGATGAATACCTCTTACTCGGAACTCAAGCACTTTCAGACCCGAGTTTGAAGAGTGATACTATCACTATAATATCTACGAGTCTCACTCTGACGTAGACAAATACAGAATAACTGAGATAACCATGATTTGAACAAAAACCATCATTTTAGGGTTATTTTAAAAATTGAAAACGGGCCATCGAGTTACTCATCACACATCGGTATTGAACGATTCCACCAAGTTATTTATTTATAGGGAGAGGGAAATTATCATTATTTTGGAAAAGTTAAAATTGTGATACGATTCGCAGTTATTAGGTACACGTAATAACGAGTGGTTATTATTGGTAATAGTTTTTTTTTTTGAATAGGTAGTATCGAAACGAGAAACATTAATAAATTAATGACTTGACACGATTCAATCATAATTTCAACAGAAAGAAGTAACAGAATTTGAAATCAAGCAGTTTTTATGAACTCAATTATTATTTGATGAGCAGGCTTCATTAATGACAGGAATAACGCTGTAGGCACTTTGAAAACAACAATGAAGTTAAAATATTATTGATGAAATGAGAAAACCACTATGAAACTTTTAATAAATTGTAAAACTGATGTCAACTTTCGAACTCTAGGAAAAGCTGAAAGTTGAAAATACATTAGGTAATAAAACCTTGAATATGTCGCGATGTGGCTTTCGAAAGTTGGCAGTCCATCTTTACAGACTTCAAGATGTGCCTTTAGTTGACGGAATAACGACTTCAGGGAGCGTTCTTGACGAGTAATTGTTCTTCAGAATCACTACCGCCAAGTGACCTTTAAGAACAACCCATTAAGGGAAGTATTAGGAGCATTCTCGGCGAAACACCGTTGTCTTCCATGAACCGAACCTACCTTTTCTTGCGCTGTCTTCAAGTGGAAGTTCTTTTTTGATTGCAAACGCGAGTGCGAGAAAGAAATACAGAAAAAATCTCTCTCGCTTTGGCTAATCTGTGCTTCTGCTAGGCAACATTTCGACTTGCGATCTGCTGACCGGAATTCCGACTTGGAAAGAAAAAACTTTTTTTTTACCAAATTGCACCTTAATGTCCGTTCTTCTGATGTTTGGCTGCGTCGAAAATTGCCAGATGCGAGAAACAGATGGCTCGCGTTCCTAGTGTGTTGAAAACCTTCTTGAGCGCATTCCTTTCAAGGTTCCCCTTGTCAAACCAGTGATAGATTTTCAATATACTGTCAAAAATTGAGACATTAGCTCGCTGAAGAAGAATAAGGTTTCAACTGTTTTTAATTGATGCGCGTTTCGGTCGTGAAAATTCCGTGGATTTTTTTTCTTGATCACAATTTGGACAGGCTTGAGCGAATACATATAATCATGTTAATGGGCTTATACAACGGTAGAATCTACTCTAAAATAGATCATTCACATAGCAGAATATGTATTTTACCAAAATAAATTTTTGATGAATAAATAATGTTGATTGAATTTGTTATGACTTAAGCTCAGAAAGATCAAAGCGGTAGTAAATTTTTCATAACGTCCTAGATCGAAAGGCTACAAGTTCCTAAGCGTCGTTCTCAATAATTATCCGATTCAGATTCTACCGTCCATATTTTTCGGATTTTCTAGTTTTTCTTCACTTTTTAACTATGCCGACTAAAAAAAGATGTAGTCTCAACATATCAATAACGAAACCTAACTTTTCATCGCCGCGGTAGAGAAAGTGTGTAATGCGAGAGAATTTACGATCTTGACCAAGGAAAGGCCGCTAACTTGGCTCAGAGCTTTGAGGTAAATAGGCGAATAAAATGTTTACGATCGGCGACGGGGCGGCTCCTTTTAAGCTGTTGATGAGCGTGTCGTTTAAGATTCGATCACCGTTGAGAGAAAATTTCGCGATGATACCGACACACATACAAAGTTCAATTTTAAGGAGTACGCCTGTTAATTTTGTTTGATTTCAGTTAAAAAGTCTACCATAATTTTAACGGTGATTAGCAGCCGTTTTTTGAGATAAGAACGTTGAAGTTTTTATTATTTTTAGTACTGTAGAAGAATATTCGACAGCGTCGTTGCAAAAGATGGAATGTCAGAATTTTTTCTGTAAAACGTACCTCCTTTCTTGAAGGGATAGTTAGATTAATTCGCTTTCTGTGCCTAAAATTTGATTCGGCGTTATATGTGCAGCTTTAGAGAAAGCAAGAAGACGAATGATATTCTGGCCCGCGGGGGAATAAATAACGGGAGGCTAAAGGTAAAAATACAGCCCTGGTTCTGAATGGAAGTCTATTCCCGAGTCACGCTGAGCGCGTAAATTGCAGCGGATGGTGTCGTGAGCCATTCGTAACTAGAACTGATAATAAAGGTCCTGTTACAGCCAACCGGGAAAATAACCTTTGCAGCGGAGCCGAATGTCCTACGCCTGATCTACGGGTTCATGCATTCGTGTGACTCCCAATTGCGCGCGTAAAGACCTCAATATCACATTTTAGCGGTAATCGTTTTATGAAAACACGTCAACACCTTCGCATTGCTTGCCAAAATTGAGAACGGTTGCTTGACTGTTTCCGATCAATGATTTTAGTCCCTTGTAGACTTTCTTTATTGAAAACGTGAGGAAGTAGCATCTTCTGTAGCATCATCTCTGAGCAAAAAATATATATTTGAGTATATTAAATTGAAAGTTTGTAATAGAATTATAATACTTCAAAATAATGTATTCTCCATCGATAAAGAAGGTAGCTTGTGAGTCACTAGTTGAAAAAAGTGGCTTCTATAATGACTTCGGTTGGCCGATTTGTATCCGGAATGTTTCTCCGATGAATCGACGATTGCGCGATCCTCAATCAGACGCGGCGCCTGTAAAGGTTCGTTTGGCGACCAGCTCGACTGACAAAAGCGTCCGAAGCAGTTGAGATTTGTCGTGCGTGGGCGTCGTGGACAAGGCCAGCCGTTTACCAAGACTTCGAATAGGTATCTGTTTGAGCGTTCTTTCGACGACTAGAGGAACCTTTAGCCGCTAGGGGACGTTGGAAAAATAAGAAACCCCGACACCTTCATGGTTTAAAATTAAAAAAATAAACGTCTATACCGTAGAAAAAATTTCAACGTTTGGTTAGAGGACTGGGTTACGTCGTTTCAAAAGAACCCGCTCATTCTACTTGAACCAGACAAGGCCTAATATGATCTTATTAGTTAGCACCTGCGGTCAAACAAGGTACCGGTAAAAGGAGTGAATTATTCATCGACCTTTTCATGCTTTTATGGTTGTGTTGTGGCTTTGAAGCGGCATACAGCTGTGCTATGGTTTCTTTTCGAAATTAACTACTCCTCTTGTACGCCCACTGAATAGTACACACGTGAAAGCGCGAGAAAACAACCGTTGAGCGGTTAACATGGGCAATTTGTAGTATGTCAAGTCTGATAAGGACATGCGTGCAGTAGAATATTTAAAACCGAAACACTCCGGCATGAAACAAGTCGTTTTTAAATGTGAATGAAGATAAAATTATAATGATTCAGCTTTCTACTAATTCAGTTCAAATATTAATTATCCGTTGGAAGTCCAATAGCTTTATTCGAGACCAGTTACAACTCAATCCTAAACATCAATTGAAGTGTTACTCAATCTAAGTACTTCGGTTTTAAGTATTCCATTTTCCTCAATGATATTATAAAGACTGGTGCTTTCCAGAACTTAAATGCTCCATATACTTACATTCTTTGCATTGAGGCTGTATAGGAGCTCCACTCGCAGCCAGTGAAACACAGAACAGACTGAAAAGTTCAATGCGCTGTAACGATATGAATGATGTTTAAGGCTGTGATTTTTCCCTATAGTAGGTATACCTTTTTGATCAGTCTTAGCCAGTATTAGCACTGGAGCTGGAAATACGTATTGAGCTGAGGAGGCCTATTTTTAGAACCAGATGCGTAGAATTCCTCCATTGGAGAAAATATTAAAGGTCAGAATGAGATCGCGTCCTTTTCAAGGCAGAAAGCTCCCCGAGTCTTCGCCGAATGGGGTAGAAATGTACCCGAGGATGGGAATGCAGTCTTTACCTTGTACGTGGCCGCCTAGCGCCAAAGGCAAAGAATTCCCTGGCAAGAAGTGCTGTCCGCTGTCCAAGCCCATATGTCCCAGTCGTATCATTTGAAACAGAACTGTAGTAAATTAGCTGGAACGAATAGCTGTCATCCGCATATGGAGCATTCAACTCTACATAACTGTGATACAGTCTCGTACATTGTAAGAGATTCGTATTACTGGTAGAATATGTTGTTGGCAAGAGACGATTAAAATTTTCTATATCTACTTTTCACCCCAAATTAGCCGAGATGCAAATCTCCTCTCTTCTCAATGCACTCTTCTGATTGTCATGTTTGCATCCAGTACAAACTTTGAGTAGGTTTTGTTCATCGACCAAATGTCTGCCAACCAAACATCATCACCAACACTACTACGTGTTCAGTGACAACATTTTACGATAAGCTGACACATTATTTTTCGGAGCTAGTTAGCAAAACGTAGAATCACGATTTTCTCATGACAGTAGTATCTTCAAGAGGGATAATTTAAATGTCAACAACCTTGAAAACGTTTCAGCCGGTGGAAGCGTATTTCTAAGAGCGTCTTCTTCTTCCCAATAGCCAGGGCTCCCGAATTTCAATAGCTCCCAACTAATTCGAGGGTTCCTCTGGCGGCAGCGATGGAAATATTGCGACAGGTAAAACGACGGCCTACGCTCTTCGGCTCAGCTGATGAGGGGGCCGCGCCCGACCTTGGAGGCCCACGCGGTTGTCCAAGTGAAGCCCAACGGGTTCGCTCGTTGCCCGCCCGTGCTTCCCACACAACTTCACCAGAAATCTCCGGTCTATCTGAGGCGATGACGAAGCTACACGTTCAAATCCGCCCCCGATGTTTTCGCTGTCGATGCAGTCGTATAGAGATTAGGAACACATCAAAAGCCGAAGAATTACCGTTCAAGTTCATCGTCAGCCACAGCTTCCATGCTAGAGCGCTGTTGCTATAGACAGGCCCGGATTACACATAAGGCCAACCTAGGCCATGGCCTGGGGCGCAAGTTTGCGGGGGGCGCAGGGCAAAGGATGGCAAAAAATGTATATTATTTTTATTTTCCAAGACGAGCGTCAGTAGCGAGCGTCTGGCGCTGCCTGGAAAGATAAGTGAAGTGTAGGTGGGGGGTGCCCGAACGAAGTGAGCGAAATCCTATCCCTCAAGTACAGTAGGGATATTTATAAGAGTTATTACGTTCGTTTTGTTCATTGCAAGCTCGATCCCAGCCATGGCCAGTTAATTTCAACATCTCAATGTTTTTTTTTGTTTTTTTTATTATCATTTATAAAATTATTACTCAGAGGCGAGAAAGAGCTATCAAAATCCTACAATTTGGTGTATTTAATTATATTTTTATGTTATGTCCCCGCGGAGCTATTAACGTTTGAAGAATAGTCAAAAAACGTTTTTTGACATAAAGTGGAATATATCTCGAGAGCTATCATATAGGCTAGCCATTTTCTTATTTTTAATCGATTCTACGTTAAATTTCCTTCATTTTCTTCCACAGCACCTAATTGTTCCCATTTCGGGAACGTGACGAAAGAAAATCCCTAAATTGAGACTTCAAAAGTATGAAAATCGAAAAAAATCGAAAAATATTAATAATCGTTCGATTTTGTTTGTTTTCACTTTAAATTCGAATTCTACGTCTAATTTCCTGTAGGAATCATTAATTAATCAAATTTAACAGTACTGTAAGTATTTGCAACGGAATTTCAAAGTTGAAAAACGTAGGAGTGGCGTAGTATTAAACTGGAAAAACTGATAGTTGTCGTGAAATATCCGCCGTTTTGACGTCATATTCGGATTCAGCGTTAAATTTCCTATAAGAATAGCTTTCAAAATCGCTTTAAAACGAAAATTTAATTTTTCACTATTACCGAGCTCGGAATTTCGGCCGGCGAAAAACTCGATTTACGGAAAATAATTTCTCTGGCTCTGTTTAAATTTTTTTCACCAAATTTTTTGCTATGTACGTATGTAAGGCGTTCAAATGAAGACTCCTGCATAATAAAACAATTGATTCGCATCTATTTTGACCCCGAAAATCACGGTTAAAGTCCAATTTTTGAGCTTTCAAAAACCGATTTTTTCGGACCACTTGCAGATTTTTCCGAGAAATAAAAAAAAATCCCAAAAATACATCTTGGTAAGACACAACTTTCCTGAAAATTTCAGATTTTTATCTGTATTGAAAGACGAGTAAAAATTCGTTAAATGGTCGGTTGAAAAAAATCGCAGGGGTACCCCTTGGATTTTTTGCGAAAAATTTTTTGAAATGGATTTCGCTCAAATTCAGCATAATGATAGTTGATGATGTGTACATCAATAATATATGGTTCATTCTTTGTTTCTTTCGCACTAAATAGATGAAAATAACGTTTAAAGTTGAAAAAAGTGATTTTTTCGTGTATAGTCCACTATTATTGTAGAATAACGCAAAAACGGTTGAAAAATGGATAGGTACATTACATTGGGAAAATGTGGACAGTTAAATTACCTATCTTTTGGTATATTCAAACATCTGAATTGACGACTTTTTGTTTGAGTTATCCACTGTGCAAGTTACAAATCTTGGAAAACTTGAAGTTGTTACATCTAATTCTGCTACAACTTGATCCATGGCGAAGCCGCCAGGGGCACTCAGCCCCTAGTATAATTATATAACTATTACATTTTTAATTATTACATTTATATAATATTTATAATTATAATAGTAATAAAATCAGTCTTTGATGAATTCATCAAATTTGTGCCTCAGTTTTGCCAACTAAAAAATAATACTGTACTGTGCGTTTATTATGTACTTATGAGTTAGGTAGTGGGTCAGTTTGGACAGGACGAAGCCAAATAGAGTACAGTATATGAAAATATGAATACATTACATTTAAAGTCAAATCAGTTCCAATTCCTTGTTATATGAGGTACTAATAATGTCGTGGTTTTTATGTAGGTATTGAAATGAGCCAACCAAAAAAACGCCCATCCGGGGCTGAATTGAAAACAGAAGAGAGCAAGAAGTTCTCTGAGACAGTGAAAAAATTGGGAAAGGTAGAGCGCACCATTTAATATGCCGAAATCCCCCCCCCTTCCCCGAACGTCTGCTGGGAGGGGGCGTAATGTAGAATTCTGGCCTAGGGCGTAAATAGTTGCTAATCCGGGCCTGGCTATAGAATCTTATGAAGACAACCAAAAGTCAAGTCAACGACTCATGGCCCGATTTGATCTAGCTAAACTTGATAAAACAAAACTACTCCGTAAATCAGGTCGTAAACGGGTGCTATTGAAAGTTTTGCCGTATATAGACTCTACGACTTTTCATGAACACATCAGATCCCACTGCGTAGAATACGGAAGTTCAAAACACTGGTCAAAATCGCTTTTCCTTATACAACTTTGGGGAACAATTTCGCAGGGCTAAATTTAGTTCCCACGTACTCTAGCTCTAGCTCGTATAATGAGGGAAATTAGGCTATACAGCGCAGCACTGGCTGTTTATCTTATTGGCAACACTGACTGATGATAATGTATCGTTAACCTGTTTCTATGAAAAATATAGTTCTCTTCTACCGGCAGTGGTTGCTAATCGGATAATCCTCGTATTGTCTGTGACGCCGTGGTTTACTAACCTATTTTTCCATTATTGGGTCAACATATTTTTATCCACTTTTATCTGCCTGAGTCGGGCGATATTCATCCAATGTAAAATAAGTTCTTAATTGCATTAGAAAATTGTTTCTGGTGGTCGATAGGTATCACAAAACGTCTATGATCAAGTTTATCTATGTTATGAAAATAATCATTGGCAAATTCTATTCATTGTGCCGTGAAAAATTTATCATTTTTGTTCCATTGTTGGGAGAGATTTTGTGTTCTGACTCTTTTTAGCCACCTAAACAATAGTACATTAGGAGAGCATTTTCGAGTTGCCTAGTATGGTTAAGAAAGCTCGAGAACAGTGCCAGCTGTACCAAGCATAGCGGAAAAGAAGAAGCTGGTTGACAATGGGACAGGACCGTCTCGTTTACTGTGTCCTTGTAAGGGATGTGCTGCCAGATCCTACCGCTCCTTATGGTGTTTCAAGAAACCCATCCACAAGCCGCCTCCAAAGATATATACTCTCATTGTTCCTATGACGTCACCAGTTTTTCACCGTCTTCTGGCCGCATACACGTGTACAATGTGTCAAGAGGAACATAGGATACAAGACAAGGGCTGATTTCTATTCAAACACTCAAGACCATCCACTTTCAAGCATTTTCTGTATACATTTGTTCTTTGGATCTCATTGGTTCTGTTTCAAGCTGATGCTTTCCCATCGTAACTTAACAGCCTGGTGAATTTTCACAATTCAGACAACGATTCAGTGTTTCCTGATCAAATAGGTAGGTACTTAAAATGTTCAATAGCCATAAGGAAGTGGTATCGATCAATTAATGATTGATCTGAGGTAATTCCTTAAATACCATCAGAATTATCGAAGTCTCTGCACCGCATACTTAATAAAGATGGGCTTCTGTCTTGGCTGAAGAGCTTGGCGATAATTTACTTCAGTGGATCCTATTAATTCGGATATCCCTGATCTCCTGATGGCTTATTCGGAAAAAAACATAATGATCCCTTCTAATTGAAATCGTATTTCTACTACATATGAATTTGCACCTCTTCGGGCATATTTATTCTATTTCATAGAGTACTCCTAAATACTGCAAAAGTGTTCAACTAGAAAATATATTCCAAAAGGCCAGTGCATTGCCCTGATAAGACTTGAGGGTCGGAATAACTCGGGGAAAGAAAAACAAAAACGCTGCAAATGATTGAACAGTGGTTTATTATTCCTTCGCTTCAATATTGATTTATGAAGACTATCCATTTGTGATAGTAACTATTCCGAACATTAGTGAATGTTCTCACCAAAAAACAGATGGTAACTATAGAGGAAAAATCCGTAGCAACTATTGTAATTTTAATCAATTTTATTTTTCTTAATTTCCTCATTAAAAGCTAAATTTTTTGCCTTACCCTACAGCTGGAGAGAGTGTTTGACGACCATTCTAATGAGTATAGAACGATTTTTATAGCTCCAAGAACTCTCGAGTTATACCCTCATGTCAAATTTCTAAAAATCTTCCAAATTCGGCACAAAAGCTGCGATAACTCGAGAACCATAAATGCTATCGACCCGGCGATGGTCTCATTCGATTCAGCGTCCAAAAATCTATATAATTTGATACCACGTACACATTTTTCTGAAAAACCTTGGAAAATATGAATTTTCTCCCCCTCAAAACCCCCCAAAAATACCCTTAAAATTGAGCTAGCAAGTTGGTTCAAGAACTGTGCCGTCGTAGGACCGAGATTGATTTTTGGTGAAAATTTCAAGAATTTCGCTATTATGGTTTGGCCGGAAAACTGCTAACGGCGTACGGCGTACGGCGTACGGCGTACGGCGGACAGACAGAATTTTTTTTATTGGATATTCGGATTCTACATGCCTTGAAACGTAAAACATCAAATTTTGAGGGGGGGTATAAATTTTTTTTTCTTGGGCGATTACAATGGTTTATTATTGAATAATAAACCAAAATATTGAAAAAATAAGTCGCCATAATTGAGTTTTTCTTCAGCTAATCACTTAAAAATCCTTTCGGCATATCTCACCAATTCACCATTTCGACAACCAAATCGTCGGTCCTTCTTACAATAGGCGTATTCCCGTCATTGATATGATGGCTATCTATCATGTGGTGAGTGTGGAACCAACAGCTGGTACACACAAGGGCCTGTAAAAAGTGAGAAATCACGAAGATGACGCTATTGAAATCGCTTGTAAAAACATCTTGAGCAACGGTGTAGTCAAAGAGTTGTCGGTAGCGTTGACCGTCCGTCAAGACGCCGTGGACAGCCAACCAGTCAGGCGGTTGACAGAGCGTGAGAGCGTCCCGGCTCCTGGTGCCCCTTTTAATACTTTCCTTATCGGGAACGCTTTCAGGAGCTAGTTGAGCTAACGCTGGCTAAAGAGAGAATGTCTTCGGCTCAACAGATTGAACACTGAATTAAAGAAAATTGGTAAGGAATATAGGGACTACGTGCTATTCCTTATCATAGACTCTTGATGGAACTTTTTATTGATAACTTTACTAATTTTTAAATTCGGGTTTCACTCAAAACCTTGCTTCTTGCGTTTTAGCAAGTCAGCTAATCTTGTTCAAACAGTATCGCAAAATAGTTTTTCAAAAGTAGTTTCTCCGTTTTTGCATCAAGCCTTTACTCATGAACTCGTAGGATGAAGAGAGATCTTCTGTCGACCGTCGTGCACTAGTCTGTTGAAGGTTTCCGATCTAGTATCTGTGCCAAAGAGAAGCCCACAAATCTCCCGCATCTTTATCCAACGAACCGTTTCATTTCTTCGATTCCTCTCCATTCCGTCTGACGAGAAGGCTGAAAAACCAATGGCCTTTCCGAACTCATACCATGTCTATCGTTCGGCTTAGTTACCGCCGCGCCGGTAGCAGTTTGAAAGAGACTCTCAAGGGATGCCAGATGGTCGAGCGTGTTTGCCCTTTTCCGCGTTTAACCCAACTCCGCCCGTTCGTAATGGTGACAATTTATTCCCGTAAAAGGCGAACAGAAGAGTTTTTCCTCTCTCCTTCTTGCCATCAGCGTCATCGAACTGAATGCCATCGTTAATCAGATCTTCCCAGTTGTCGCGCGTTCTTTTTCTAGACGTATTTCTCTGAATGTGCGGATCTTTTTCTGAAATGTCCTCCTCTTCGTTTCTTTTTCTATTGGCATTTGATTCTAGTCTTTTACGACACGTTCTTTATCGTGCGAAAAGTTTTGCTATCCAGCTACACCTTTTAAATGGTATCATATTTTCGTCAGGCCTCTCCCAAATCAAAGGTTGCAAATTTATCATATTTTGTAGTGAAGAACGATTGACAGAATTAAATAATATTACAAAATTTAAATATTATCCAACTAATATACTAATGACCTTGTAGTCCAATCAATTAAAATCAACCTCAACTGAAAAATAGTCACATCGTTTTTAAATCGGGTTACGATTTGAACTGTCGCTTTTCGCTTTACAGTAGGTAACCTAGTTGTGACTCAATATAACAGAGTTATAATAACAAAGAAAAAATAAAAGATGTGCGAAGAACAATTATTTTTCTGTGAAATATTTTTCTTGTTGGCATTACTCCAATTTACCTATGTAAAAATATTAGTACTTACCTAATCTATGACCTCATTTTTGTTTTAAAAATTCGAATAAAATATAAAAACAATCAAATAAAAAAAATGTATAAAAAACCGTATCAAATATAAAAGATGAATGATATAGAAAAACTGCGGTGGCTGTGCTCGGGGTCAAAGAAACTAAATAAAAACCGCCACACTCATCGGATTGCAGCCAGAGATAACTGCCAAACTTACATTTGGCTCCCAGCCTAGACAACTGACTCTTTGGGTCGGCTATTCCGGTCCCACTTTCCGTATCATGTCGCATGAATCAATGGCAATTTGTGCGAGGGCGTTGTGAAATGGAGAAAAACTATCCGCCAATCTCATAATAGGTATTACTAAAGTTATAATATGGCAGTTGCAATTTATTACATAAAGAAATTAAAATAAGAGAAAACTATAGATTTTTATAGCATTAGAGTTACTTTTTTTCTTGGAATTTGATAAGCTATTCATTCTAGATGCGTGTGGCATCAGGCTCGTTTACCGTCGATTCTCGCTGGAATACCAGAAGTTTGCGGCGTAGCTTCCTGTCGTAGAAACAAGACCCAACCGCAGCCAAACTGGTCCGATCGCCTGGATCTTTTATTTTTCAAGACGATGATTAACAGAAAAAAAAACCCGAAAGCCAATACGCCAATGCGCTGCAAAGTTGCTATAATAAAGTAATGAAAGTACTCGGACGGTTTACAACCCGAAAAAATAGTGGTGAACAAAGTTGAAAAATTGAGTTCGAAGCTGGAAATGGGAAATAACTTATCTCATAACTCGAGTTGGTTTATGGTTCGTTAGTATTTTCAGTCCGTTCTACGAAGCGAAATTGGAATCTAGATTCATTCGGTTTAATAAGAATACTCACATTCTGGTATACGAGGTCCTTTTCTGGGAATACATAATTTACATCCTACTCCTCTCTTACAGTATCGTCATCAAAGTCCCAGTTTATTCCTTTTCTTAGGATATAATACCTACATCAATATTTCCATTTTCACTGGAGATCATGATACGCAGGGCACTCGCCTTGACTCGAATATAGCCCATAAAATCAATTCTTTCCACGTAAAAATCGAAATTAATTTTTTCCGTTCCCACGGTCATTTGAGTTTTTTCCTCACTTTGTCCTATAACTCTAAGGTAAATCACCCTCCAAGGGGTCCTTCCCAACGGTTCAGCTTGAAGTCAGATTTTGGTAAGAGACCACACGCGGTGACTCGTGAGCTGACTCGGCTCTTGTACGATCGCATTGTCCTTACAAGAACAGAAGGATGGTCGCAGTCACTGAAGTCCTTAACCGTAAAGCGTTATTGTCTCGTCATCGCTGCGGTAATATAAGGTAAATAAAGACGTGTTTCTTCGGTCTATTGTTGGCCAGAATAGCGTTCAAGAATCGGCTCTGTATTGGGGATATGCTAGAATTTTCAAGTAAAGACAACAGCCGCCCACGTAATCCCATGTACCTTCAGTAGTTTTTTTATTATTTATTTTTAAATAGAATTTTTGAAGTTTCCTGATAAATTATATAATAACTTTAAAAAATATGTATTATAAAATAAAACTTTATTCTTTTCCTTCTCGTCGCATTTCTTGATGTCGGGGGGTCGTGAGGTGGAGAAAAACCAGGCGACTCATTCTCCATTTCTTTATTAGCTGGGCGAAAGTGCTCGGCCAGCTAATAAAGAATTGGAGAATGAGTCGCCTGGTAAAACTTTATTTATATATTATAAAACTTTCAGAAACTGGTATTTCGCAACGTTCAAAAGATGAACTCTTCTTCGCGAACGTGAAGTTTGTTAGACCTGTAAGTAGTCACCTGTAGTCAAACATGTTAACGTCTCAGAAACCCCCTCTCCCTTTTTTACTGGTCCTATTTCCGTTTATTTTCAACGATTTTTTCGGAGTGGAAAGGTAAACACCAAAGGTAGGGCGTTTTCGTTCCTAAAAAGTCGTAAAGACCAGCTTTTACTGTCATTGTGGCACCGCACGACACTAAGCGCGCTTGAGGACTGGACGCGGCTATTCAAAAAATACGATACTAAAAATACGACCTGAAAACGATGCTATCAGTACGTTGTCCCGTCGAACTCAAGGACAGTCAGCTTTCTGCCTGTCCTCTTATATTCTCAAACCTTATCTCCATCGCCATCCATTTCCCAAAATGACGCCAATTTTTTTCAATCGCCAGACGCCAAATCCACATTTCTTACCACAAATTTTGAATCGACTGTCAAAACAGTCCGTAGTATTGAATTTGGTTCTTACCTTGGCAGATACCACATGGAGTTCTATTTGATTAGTTATGGAGTTAATCATGAAACGTAATTGAAATCTGAGCTTTTTATTGAGTTTGTACTACGAAGGAATTAAATCAGGATGTCTGGAGGCTCGTCATCTTACCAAATATTGTACTCTCACCAGATAGCTTGATTGACTTAAGGATGACGTCGAATGATTATCATTAATCTATTTACCACTTCTTATCCCGTTAGTCTCCTCTTTACCAAACCATTTTCTGGTGCCTAACTCGCATTGACTTTATCTACGAAAAATATTAGCGCAATGTGACTGAAATGATTCCTGATGAGTTACTTCTGAAAATAAAATCTCAAGTTCTCGTGTTTGAGTAATTATGTGATAGAATTTCAGCCCTATTTAACGTACATTTTTGTGGTCATGTAAATAATATTCTCGCTCCGTAAGCACAGACATGTTTTTCAACCCATATCACATTCGCAATATGAGAGCAAGTTTTCTTCCATACCAATATACGCTCTGTTGAAGCATTAAAAAAGGCATTCGTTGAAATGAAGACTTGAAAAGCAATTTAATTCATCGTGGTCATTATAATGAGTACAGGACAGGGCTTTAATTGATGGCGTTATTACTCTCAGTAATCGCCTCGGCTACGTCAATTACTCAATTTGAACCAGAGATGTAACTTGGGCAATTATAGCGGCCTAGAGTAGATTAGTTCGCCGTCTCTTGCGTGAGGATTACCTTCAAGGCGGCCGGCTCTGAAAGCATTCTTAGATAAATGCTCTCATTTAATTTTGTTCTAAGCACGATATGTACGAATGTTTCCCTGGAATAATTTATCCATCAAAGGTTCGCTATCCGTAAAAGAAATGGTATCGTGGTCGATTTTTGGAAAGGACTCTTACAAATAAATTCCACATTTCGACTTACAATCATTCTAGAAACATCGCCGCGTTACAGTTGATTTTTTAATGCGCTGACTACGGAAAGTTCATTCAATGACAGATTTCCTTAAGTTCAAAAAGCAATTTTTTTGGTAAATCGAAATTTTTCCGGGACTTGAAAAATCATCATTTTCACCAATTTCTTGACAAATGGCTAGGATTATTTAAAATGAAATATTGTCCAGGGCACTAATCGATCGTCGATACAGTCACCAGTATGAACGATCGTTTAGTACCCTAAATGATTTAAGGGCCGATTTCACCCGGTTTTCAAAGATTATCTCTAATTGAGAGGAAATGAGGAAAAGGGAAAGATCAACGGGCATACAATTTCTTTTCAAAGATTCTCAACGATATTTTTTTTTCTTGATTTTAAAATTTCAGCTCCACAAGATTTTACCAATTTGTTCAATTAAATACTATTTGATGCCTCCTTATTGGAGTGATTGGAGATTAAACATGATTCCACACTCTTAGAAATTTCCTTAACGGATCATGGGAATAGTTCATTGCTGAAAGAAGATAGTTCCAAACACTATAATAGCTTTGTGCAACTAGACGACATTCCGTAAGGGAGTTCGCTAGACGTGGCGGTGGACGAAGGGCATCATATCGACTAGTTGGAAAATAAAGTACATGAGGTGTGAGAGGGAGAAAACTATGCGACTC
The DNA here is from genome assembly GCA_037159825.1 of Tupiocoris notatus. NCBI lineage: Eukaryota > Metazoa > Arthropoda > Insecta > Hemiptera > Miridae > Tupiocoris > Tupiocoris notatus. The sequence continues at coordinate 37,595 of JASJUZ010000431.1, read as the reverse complement.
ATTCTTCGATTCTTAATTGGATGCCTGAATGGGCGAAAGTGCTCGGCCAGCTATTAAAAAATCCGAGAATGAGTCACCTCTTTTTTCTCTCCCTCTCGTATCAAAATATGCGACGAGAAAGAGAAGAAGTAAAATAAAGTTGCTCTACTGTAAAATCGATTCAATCGTGGACTTTGTTCACAGCTTCAGAACATCATGCAAATCAATATCTCTTCAGATGTTTAGTCGTTGTAAATACATGGTTAACGGTTTAAATGTTCGGTATGCTCACTGTTTTTCTGGCTATTATTTCGTTCCCGTCACCAAAAACCAATCGGATAGCGTTCAGCTTTTGAGAAGATTGCACCTCACACAATGAACGTAAAATCGTCGCATCACATCGAATAGACGCGTAGGTTTCTTTGAGGGTCTTATCTAGAAAGAACGTGTCTTGAAAGTCGAATCACACGTACGAAACCAATGGGACCCATCGTTGGGAACTTTCATTTAACAAAATTTAGCCTAACCAATCAATTTTCAGCCAATGAAATGATAAACCTGCATACTTGAATTATCGCTCCGTTTTTCCTTGAGATTGGAGCAAGATCGGTTGGCATTAAATTTTGGCTTGGCTTCAAGTAGAAAGCTTACGATTTAAATCACTTAAATCATCAATCTTCAACATTGAAAGCTCGTAGAATGCCCTGGACATTACAAAGAGTTGGGACTTATGTTCGGGCTCAAAGTTAGGTACCGCCAGAAGGGAGTTAATTGTATTATTAGGTTCTACGTACCATTGTACGCGAGAAAACAGCTCTTCTTACGTGTGATTTCAGCCTGAAAGGATGTTGTAAGGCGCTTTTGTTGGTCGTTCCGGTGTTGAGAAAAAAGTCGTCAAGTTTTTTTATATACCTTCCACAGTCGCCCAGCTGCATTTATGACGAAGGTGAGAAGATCGTGCTGTAAGATTTAATTTCGATTGCCAGGTTTCTCCTTTGAGAGCTCTGAGAGGAAACTTCCTCCAGTTCTCTGTTCCAAAATCGAAGGAACCTTGCGTGGGTTTGAATCATGCACGGCCGAAGATTATCAAGATTTGGACATGAAAGACTGCAGAGTCTGCGAACGACCGATGCCGAAACTAAATTCGTTAAATGTTCAATAGAGATTAGCCGAAACTTCCACGTGTGCAGTATAATTTATCTCGGTTGAGCGTGTGTTCAGTAGGTACAAATAAGAAACAATATTTATATCGCTCGCAATGTTGTAAATGCTTCAGAATGGAAAAAGTTTATTCAATTGAAAAGATGATAGAAATATGTAAATTCTACAAAATTTATTAGAAAATTGGACAATATTCTACGTTGTCGTCTTACGAACTTATTTTTCATGAGGACTCGGCGTTTTTATAACTCTTTCGTAAAATGAAAGTAGGGATAGTAAGTTCTCTAGTGTAGCGATTTTCAAATCAAATTGCACTCTTTGCCCGACATGAGTCGAATAAGTTAAGCTTTTGAATGTGACTTCATGGCAAGGAACCCTCAGCAATTACCCATAATTGATTCAGACGAGGAGACGAAACTCTGTCCGTCTCCATTTATTAATTTATGGGTCGGCTCATGCGTAACGAACTGCGATTCAGTCGGGCAGCGTGGACTTGAAAGGTGGGAGTTGAATGATTGAGCAGGGTTGATTAAATAAATTGTATTACATAGGTATTGTACACTGGGCCTAAATATATATTAGCCTACAATGATCGTTTACCTATTGAAAAATTTGGAAAATTTAAAGATAAATCATACAAATATATTCATTTTATTTTTTAATTTTTAAGTTTTCAACAAAAAATGTCATTGAACGTTTTCTTTTTTTCTTACTTCATGAGGAAATGAGAAGGTGTCGGTGAGGAAATGGTGAGAGGGTTGGTGGTAATCGGTGGTAGCACCGCCATCTATGGAGACTATGGTAAAGGACCAAAGGCCGGCAGAAGGGTGATTTTCAGCGCCATCTATTGGCTCGTCCTCCTCCAAGGCACCTTGGGCCGATTATATTAAAACGGTTATGCAAAGAAAATTCAATTGTCCTCTAAATTTTCAAAGACTCGTCTTCTGAGCTAATTTCCTATTGTTTGGGAAACTCTCCTTTTTAAAAATGAATAATCATTATGCTATAGAAGATTATACAAGCATCGCACTTGATCGCTCGCTGAACAGTAATACTCTTTTCAATAAGCTGAATAGACTGCTAATTTATTGTAGTTACAGCGTATTGAAGAAACTACAATCTAAAAGCTTAACACAATCTTCTCCTATGTAATAGCTTTCATGGGTGGTTTACTTGTGAACTTTAATACAACATCAACTTTTAGAGAGTCCCTTGGTGCTGCTAGAACGTGTAAATCACAAAAGAAACGTCGATAATTACCTGTTGGAAAATACCTACCTTCAGTTGGAAACCAACTTCGGGATTTAAGGTTCACATTCCTTTAATAGTATGGCCGGTCTCAATGGGAGGGCCATCGGTTGAAGTTCTCTCATCACAGTTGAAAATCCACTATTATAACGGTGAGGTATCATTATTTCTGTAGGTACTCGTTACTTCAGTCTGAGTGAGAGCCTTCGGTTGTATAATGGGCGTTTATAGCCTAAGAATGATTGAGTTCTATTCTGGACGCATCAGTGACAAAAATGCGACTAGTACCTGTATTCTCTTGTCGACTATCACATCTATTTTGAAAAGTTGATATTCGGTCTGCAAATTCTTCAAATTTCTTCAGCTAAATTTCTGTCTTCTCGCGTGAAGTAGAAAAAGTAAGTTGGTAGCAGGTTGTCTTCAATTGTAGCTACTCGGGAATTTATGCCCCCCCCCCCCCAACCGATGATAATAAAGTGCATACTGCTGCATATCTGAACGGTCCAGTCAATTTGTGTTTTCCTGTCACCAAAACTACCTGTAGAACCTATGTTATCGTCCATAAGTCCTCCCATCATGAGTTTTTTTTTTATTACCGATAGAAGGCATTATGATAAAAGACCCTTTCGGGCAGTAAACACGATACACGATGTGTAGGCTAGTAGAATATTACAGATGACCTGCCCATAACTCACTCCGAGATTCAATTACTCCTGAAATATGAATATTATCCATTGTTCCTGACACAAGCAATAAATAATACCTTGTCGCTGTGGAATGACGTTGGTGTAGATATTTTTTTAGTTACCAGTGGCTCTGAGATATTTTCAAGTTTTCATGTACCTTTACGTTGTTGAGCCTCTTGACACCCCTGGCACGTTGTTAGTAAGACCATCATGGAGCCTTCGAATGAGAGGGTCCGACAATAAAACTGAAGAAGGATGAAGAAGGTGTAAGAAAAACGAAAAGTAAATTGAGTTCAGACTGTCAGCCCTTCAAGTTCTTTCGTTGAAGGGGCCTTCCCTTCGATCTCACCTACTAAATAAAGTCTCCCTACCGACTGCATTCATCGACGCCCCGGAGCCACGGTACATAACTCACCGCTTTTTTCACTTTTCAATCGAATCGAGGAAACATATTTTCGAATATTGTTCCACATTTTTTTCGAAATAATTTGTTATACAGGTGTATAATTTATTACTTTCGGAACCCCGAATTTTGGAAAATGGCCGCTGAGAATCTTGTTGTTATTTTTTTCTGAATGACCGCGGCCTCTAAATTGCTAGAAATGTACATAAATTTGGATTTTACCTGACATAAATCCTCGTCAAAAATCACTCTTAGCTTAAAGTACCACTGATTACGTTGAACTCCACTGGGGACTACCGGGAACCATACCAATCGGACAACACCTATTCACCAAAGAAATAACTGTCGCCAGTATTTGAAAAGTTCGCAATAGTTTGGTTTCGAAAAAATAAAGATCTTGCGCATCAACGTATTAATTTTTATCTGAGTATCCAGTCGAAAAAAATCTAAAAAAAAATATTTTCTTCCAAAGGTCGGTCGTGTAACAAATCGAAATACACCCAATGATGGGTTGAAGTATTGGGTAACAAGAAGTGAAACTGATGATTAAATCGTAATCCGGCTGGTTTGAGCCCCAAGGCGTAACAATGGTTTAAAACGCCAAGAGCACGTCCGAACGGTTTATCTCTCGAATGAACTAGCCCGTTTTGACGTGGGATAGTCTCAAAGACATCACAACAGAGGCGGCTTGGAAATTGAAATGAAACAAGCACTTGAAGATCGAGCAGTTCAGTGGGCGTGGGATAACCGTTTTTATTCGTATCGCATCGATAGTTTAGCCTACGTCGAATGAAATCGTAACATAAAAATAACTAAATTATATTTTTGTGACACATTATTATATACTGCGATGTTTTAATTATATTTTCGTTGAAATAGATTAGTGGAATTAATTTTAATAAGAATCGTTGAAAAAAAAAATAGGTTGAACTAAATCGCGTAACATAACAATAATTGTAATTTTTTATTGACGTATGATATTTTGCAATCTTTGAAAAATGCTTAATTCTGGTGGATACAATTTCGGTTGCATTTATTACAACATGCTGTAGAGCTGAAATACATCAAACACCAAAAAGGAAGATCACAAAAAAAAAAAAAAAGATAATTTTGGGTGGATCGAGTTGTTTGTCTGTATATTTGAGTATCACAGGAGTTAGTATACCTGTTTTGTATGCGTTCCTTCACCAAAACCTTCTTAATTATGTAGACAGTGAGGCGTCTGGGAACCCAGTATAAGGCGCGTGATCTATGAGGGAACGCTTTACGCTGTTGAGCCGAAACTGTGGGAGGTATCTCAAGTTCAGGTTCCCTCACAAGATTATTGGAATTTATAGATAAGCTTTGAGATTCTCAATCGTATCGAAGAAGTTCCTAGTATTTAGTCAAGAATACAAATTGTTATATTTGTTCATTTTCGTAGGAGTAATTTCACAAAAATAGGAAAATATCCAATGGACAATATCCTTACTATTATCCCCACTTGGGTTTCTCCGAAAATTCAGCGCTGACCGTAATGTACCTACCTACTATTTTACCTTACTTTCAGTTGCCACCTTTTTGTCCTTTTTACCAGGATATATAGTCTCGCCTGCTAGTCAAATTTAAAACGCTGATAATTATTGCAGAGCGGTTTATTATTTCTTTGCTACCATTATGCTCTAAGAAGACCTATCTATTTGTGATATTAACCGATTCGAACATTTATGAGCGTTTCCAATTAACAACAGATTGGTGAGAGAAAAATCCTTTGCGATTGGTAAGAGAAAACTGCTTAGAAACTGCAGTAATTTTAATTATTTTTATTTTTCCTACTTTTCTAAAGTTAAATTATTCGTTTAACGGTACAGCTGAAGGAGTGTTTGACGAACATTCCCACGAGCATACCGCAATATTAAAAGCTTCAGCAATATATAAAAAATGGCGGCAGTAGATTCACAAAAATGAGCCATAGGTACCCTTGGCCTATTTATAATGCCCTGAAGAAGCCCGAACGGGCGAAAGTACTCGGCGTAATAAAAAGAAAAAAAAATGGAGAAGAGGTCGTCTCGTTATTCTCCCCCTCAACCTGCAGAAAGACACAAAAATGATTGTCACCGTTAGTTTATAGAAAATAACTTCAGGGTCTGGCCTCAGGGCCTGCATGGCTCCTACTGGTGGGGTCCATTAAATCCAAGATGATAAGAACGATGCTTCTAGCAGCTTGGCTAGCTTGCGGTTGGCGGACCTCGAAAAAGATAAAGAAGGTGCTACCAACACCATCCAATTATCAGTTTAATTCCTCTCATCTATCAAACCACTATTTTAAAATCCGCTTATATTTCCATTTACCACGAGAACATAATTTGTCGGTCCGATTAAAGCTAAAACTAGTCGTTTGATCAGGATCCGTAATAAGCCAGCTTCCTATAATGGAACGTAAATGAGATTGTAATGTAGTAAGTTGTGAATTGGACTGGCGAAATGATAGGGTCGGTAAATTATTCGGAAGGCTGTTTCTACCTTCGAAGTTCTACCTTCGAGGTCTATGGTGTTAATGACTGGAGGTTGCCTCAGGAGCAGGCGGATGATCCGCTAAATCAGGAGCCGCTTCGAAGACGAGGAACTTTCCCTCCGATTTTGGAATGAGAAAGAAACAGCCCCGAAACAACGATTCATCTTTTACGGTATACACGACTGACAGCTGGTGTATGAAACACGAGTCGCGTTTGACCGAGTGTTCATCATATTTGTAAAATGACTCCTATCGCAGATGGCCGCTTTCAAATGGCAATTTTCAACGTTTCAAGTTTCAAACTCGCCAGGAACGATGAAGAATTTCGGTTGAAATATTTTGTTAAAGCATCATACTTGAACTTGTCTTCCGACGAGGGCGTGATCAATAACGGATCTAGGTATAATATATATCAGGACACTTACATCGCTTCCAACGAAGGCGAAAAAAAGGGTAGGTAATCCGATCCTAGAGCCCAGTAAGGGTCCATTGTTTGATCCGTTGTCCCGCTCCCCGCAGGATATGTGTATTGAATATAATAATATGCCTTTACAAGCTCCTTCGTGGGCTTCCCATCATCTTTTCAAGTAGCCGCTGGCAGTTCCGAAGTTTGGTGGGATTTATTGAATCGAATGTGAGGAAAGATGGTTTTCGGATACCGATTGGCGCCTTCGAAAACGCCACTCTTGTTGGATTGAGAGAATGTTATAGGTAATACCTCATCCGCTGAAGGCATTCAGCATTACTTGACATGATGTATTTCATCTTTGTTGTTTAGTAAAGTTCGGATTGAGGAGTTACACATTCCATAATTATTATTGGAAAATAAATATACGTACTTTCCATGAAACCACTAAGTTTCTCACAATCCCATTATCGTACAAGCATCTTACGCTCCTATTATTGTACAAGCGTTATGTTCTCATCTCACATAATTATTTCTTCATAAAATGGTCAATCATCGCACCATACAATTACGTGATTCTTAATGCTGTTGGCAGATACAAATTAATGTATTTTTTTAAATTTAAATGTATCCTAAATTTTTTTTTTACAATTATCCTTTTTTCCACAGCTTGCAACTGCAATGGATTTTCGACGCGCTGTGTTTTCGACGAGGAACTCTGGGAAAAGACTGGGCACGGTGGCCATTGTATTGACTGTGCAGAAAACCGCGATGGGCCAAATTGCGAGCGATGCAAAGACAATTACTTCCTAACTGAAGACAACCAGTGCCTTCCCTGTTACTGCAATGAAATCGGTAAGTACCTACTTAATAAAGTTAATATTTTTTTTGCAAAAAAAACTTAAACATCCGAAAATGAAGAACTATTTTTGAGGAGCTTGAAACTTCGATGTCCTGCTTTTTTTCCAGTAAAGTTCTTAGAGTTGTAAGCTCTTCTCAATTACCACATGCTGATTTCATTGATCCATTTTTAAATATCTCTAGAGTTACTCGAAAGATCGAGTTGTATAGCTTGAATATTATGGGTAAATTACATCAATTGAATTTTTTGGAAGATAGAATCGTAAAATGAGAATCAGTAGAATTCCTTAAATCTCCCACAACTATTTTCAATCGGATATACTAGCCCTTCCAAACACTGGCGAGTAATAGCCATCACAAGTTGAGTTTATCCTCGCCGTTAAACGTGGTAAACATCCCATCTTCGATTTTTAGGGTCGAGAAGCCTACAATGTACTCGAGGTGGAAAATGCGACTGCAAACCGGGTGTCACAGGAGACAAGTGCGATATATGCGCTCCAGATTACTACGATTTCAGTAGTTCAGGCTGCAAAGCGTGCAATTGCTTGGTCGCTGGATCGTACGACAACCAGCCTTCATGCGATCAGACACTTGGCAAGTGCGACTGCAAACAAAACGTCGAAGGAAAAGAGTGTTCCAGGTAATTCGATTGAAGAAAAGCTAAATTAATTTAAAAAAAAGTTAAATTGAAAAAACGAAAATCGAGGTAGTAGAATCCAATAATATTTCAATTATATTATTGCGAAAGTTATAGACTGGTGCTATTTCTATTCCAGCTGTAAATTTGGATATTTCAACTTGGACGAGGAAAACGCATTCGGCTGCACGCCTTGCTTTTGCTATGGACACTCAACAGTATGCGCATCAGAGCCTGGCTATACAAAAAGTAGGCAAATTTAAAGTTTAGTCGTTTTGGAGTACTTATTTAAATTGGAAGGTGGCCGGGAAGGAGATGTTCACATCACGTGGATTTGTTGGACGCATGAATCATGACGACAAGACTCAAAATTCAATTTTCGGTTAATTCTTTCTTATCCGTAATTTTTCTGGAATAATCTGAAACTGCCTGGCGGTAATTTTTTCGGCAAGATGAAAGAAAAGCATTCAACGCGACTTTCACAATCATTCAAAAGTACCGCCAAATTTTTGTTGCCTCTACTATGAATCGCAGCTGCCACAATGACTTGTAGCTGCAGCAATTCATGACTGATACATGATACTACGGGTATTTTTACTATATTTAAAGGTTTCATCGAATCAATGTTCGCGAGAAATAGCGAAAAATGGACAGCCACCGAAAGAGGTCTAAGATCATCCAAAGAAGTTCGCTACAACCCCAAATCTCAAGATATTTCGGTCGTCACAAGCGGGCGCGATCCGGCGTATTTCTCAGCACCTGGTAAATGTCATAAAATCACTGCTTTGTGAGCTTATTCAATGACATGTTTACAACTCTGGTTTATTTGATTCCAGAGAAGTATTTAGGCGATCAAAGGGCGTCATACAATCAAGAACTCCAGTTCAAACTAAAAGTAGGCGAGTTGGGATCCGATCTCGCATCACCAAGTGATGTTGTACTGGAAGGAAACAATATGGTCATCAGCCAAAGCATTTTCGGCAACGGAAATTCATTGCCATCAACTGCTGTAAGTATCTGGAACTGAGTAAAATTGCGACTATGACGTTGGATTGTTCAGTTCTTCAATATTAGGTATATTTTGCCAAGATGTCTCAAATCTCCAGAAAATATCGATACATGTAGCAATGTGTTCCAATCTCAAATAAAAAACACGGTACTTTTTAATTTCCAGGATCAGGTGTACAAGTTCGTTCTCCACGAAAATCCCGATTTCGGTTGGGTTCCACGGCTGGCAGCTCGAGAATTCATGAGCGTACTTTCTAATTTGACAGCAATTAAAATTAGAGGAACTTACACTCCAAGAGGTATAGTGCTTGTCGGAAGCCTGCTACTATCAGCTACTAATCATCAATTTCCTGAACCTGTTCAAATTTAAAAAATTAAAAAATAATCGAGAGAGGTCCGTCAAATAATTTTTTATTATTTCAGGAGTTGGATACTTGGATAGCTTCAAAATGGGAACGGCCATACGTGGAGGTACCGGCAAGCCTGCAAACTGGATCGAACGGTGCAGTTGTCCTGAAGGATACATCAGCCAGTTCTGCGAGTCATGCGCTCCTGGATACAGACACGATCCTCCAGGAGGTGGTCCATTCTCAGTTTGCATTCCTTGCAATTGCAACAATCACACAGATAGTTGCGATCCAGATACCGGTAAGATATATCACATTTTAGCTATTTATTATTTTTGTAACCCTTTTAGCCTCTTTAGGATAGCAATCTATGAATTTCCGGAATTCGTAAGACTTAACACTGTTAGGTTTAAATGAATTATTTTTAATACCATATCATAATAATTTATTGTTTACTCAAACTCATGATCATTTTTAGAAATATTGAGAAATTACAGTTCAAATGATGTTGTGGTCGTTAAAGCCAGATAAATTTCATGTAAAAGAAAAAAAACCAGTTTTATTAACACAAGTTGAAGATCGCTGAATGCAACTTTGCTTGCGATTACATTATAGCATCTTGAATCTCATAGTACCCGCTTGGTTTCAACACAGTTCTTTGATAAACCTAATGCGCCAAATTTATTTCACCAATTTTTTCTTCTATTGATTCTAGGTAAATGCATCTGCCAGCATAACACTGGAGGTAACAACTGTGAGAGATGCGCTAGAGGTTACTATGGCAACGCTTTAGCAGGAACACCCAACGATTGCCAACCTTGCCCCTGCCCTAACCAAGGCGCCTGTTACCAGCTCCACGGTCACGATGCGACTGTCATTTGTCTCGAATGTCCCAAGGGATACACCGGTAATTTACTACCAGCTACGCTCTTTGGCAAATTTGCATTTCAAATTAAAAAACAAAAAAAAAAAAGATATACTTTTACATTGATTTATTAGTCATCCCAAAAAAGGCTTCTTCACAACTGTTAGTTTTCCTATCGCATTAACGACAGAGAGCTCCAAAGTTATCTAATATTTTATCTTTTTGAAATGATGCATTTGAGGCGATTTAGCTATGAGAGGGTGTGATTATTAAAAGGAATTAAATTTGAATAGGTGCCAGGTGCGATCAGTGCAGCGACGGGTTCTTTGGACAGATCGACCCTGTAACGGGTACAAGGAAATGTACGGCATGTGACTGCAACGGCAATGTGGACGTCAATGCAGTCAACAATTGCAACAGAACGAGTGGAGAATGTCTCAAATGCATTTATAATACAGCTGGGTTTCACTGTGATCAGTGCTTAGCAGGTAAATTGATATAATCTAAACCTTGGTTTGGATTTTAATTACGTATAGTGGTTATTGTAAAGAAAATTCTACTATTTGCTATCATTTGTATTAATAAATTATTTAGGTTACTTTGGCGATCCACTGGCACCAGAAAAAGGCGATTGCAAACCGTGTTTATGCGATACTCGAGGGACAGAAGGGGGTGAAGATGGTGGTCCGTTTTTGTGCAACCAGCTTACTGGGCAGTGCCAGTGTAAATCTAACGTCACTGGTGCTAAATGCGACGTCTGCAAAGCTGGATATTTTAATATCGACAGCGGAAAGGTCAGTTATTATGTTCAAAATAGAATCATCGAGAATACAGAACCTTACTTTTTTTTAAGTAAACTAGTTTTTGGTTCCATTTTCCACCATTTTCCTACCATATGCTAGCACTTCAAATGTCAGGTCGAAATCAAAAGAGTTGCTTAAAAGTTCAATGTATCCGAAATACTTTATACATCTCTTTCCTCTCAGGGTTGCCAACCGTGTAATTGCAACGTGACCGGCTCGAAAGGTCCTGGCTGTGACGAAAATGGCCAATGCGTCTGCCGAACTGGAGTTACTGGGCTGCAATGCGATGAATGCGAACGAAATCAGTACGGATTTTCAGCAACCGGTTGTCAGCCTTGCGACTGTGATCCATTCGGCTCAAGTGATCTTCAGTGTAGCTCGACTGGGTATTGCCCGGTAATTAACAAACATTCAGAATCGCCAATAGTTGGTTATATATTTTAGTTGGCCGTTTTAGAGTTAATACCTATCGTAATATTTTTCCAGTGCCTTGAAAATGTTGAGGGACGTCATTGCGACCGATGCAAGGAGAATAAGTACGACAGAAAGAGTAACTGCAAAGACTGTCCACCTTGTTTCAACTTGGTCAAAGATGAAGTTGACCGTCTCCGATCGAATCTACGAAAACTTGACGCGGTTCTGCAGAAGATCATAATTTCACCCAGTTCGATTAACGATGAAAATTATCAGTCGAAAGTTGAAGAAGTGAAAGCTCGAGTCGAGCAACTGTGGTACGAAGCGAAACAAAACGTCGGAGGTAAGATTCGTTTACGTTCCACTCGATAACATTGCGGGATCCAATAGTTACATTCGTCAAAGGTTCACCACGCAAAAGCTTTAGACGAAGTAATAGTGTTATTGCTGAAAGCTCGAAACAAACTGGGGCGTCAAAAATGACGTCCTGCAGGACGTTATGCAGAATTCATGGATATGAAATTTCTTGCTGCAACACATTCGCACTACGAATAACCTGTTGATCTTATTAAAGAATTTATATCATTTGGAATTCTCTCTACTGCATATAATAAATTGTTGACAGATGATACAGCTCTTGCTGAGAAGTTGGCAGCTCTGAAGAAAACACTCGATGAAATGAATAAATCGTTGGATTCAATATCTGATGACGCTGAAAAAGCTGCTTTAGTTGTGAAGGACGCTGAAGAGAGTGCTTCAAATATCGAGAAGACAATCCAAGCCACCAAAAAAGACATAAACGTAAAATAACAGAATAACAGTTTCAGTTATGCTACCTATGCTCGATGTTAGAATTTAGTTTTGACAATTATTTCGGCAATGCAGGAGGCGAGGCGCTATATTGACACAGAAGGAAGGTTTGCCTTGGAGAGAGCGAAGAAACGTTCGCAGGAAACTGGACAAGGAAACGAACAGATGTCGATGATTGCTCATCAGGCTCGAACCATTGTTGAAAAGTGAGTTCAGCGGTTTAAATCGAACAATTTACAATCTATTTTGTTGAAATTTAGAAATTGTTTTTATGTGCATTTCTGAACGACTTTATAGGCAAATCAAAGAAGCCGAAGAGACGCAAAAAGCAGCTGAGAAGGCAGTGGAAACATGTGACGAAGCATACAAATTATCGCTTCAAGTCAAAGAGAAGCAAGTGAACGCCAGGTCGGTTTGTATTTGAATCACACCTACTCTATCGACACAATGTTGGCTGTGTTTTCAATATCACTATTGGTATAACATTATGACAGCATAATATAATATTATAATTCTTATGAGATAATATATAGCACCATATAATATGGTTTGCTCTACAGTCGTGACTTGGAAAGTCTGGAAGAGAAAATCACTTTGGTAAAAACTGATGTGGACAGCATGAACATCCTCGCCAACGAAACGTTAGCTAAAGTTAACGCTGCCTATCAGGACGTTTCTAGTTTCGCCGTCGAAATCTCCAACCTGCAAGATCCCAAAGTTGATGGCTCAAAGCTGATAAGCGACGCTGAACAAAACCGCGAAGAGGTACCTAGTTTTTCAGACAATAATTTTATATTTAGTAGTTGATAAATATCACTATATCAAACGTTAATATTTATCTTAAATTGTCAGCACTTTCCCATGAGTACCTTTTTAGATAACGTGATTTTGTCTCAACCGTTTATGCGGTATTCAAGAATATTGGCTGAAGAAACTTGAAAAAATGTCTAGATTAAAGTTTAACATTTTCTTATTGACTGCAGGCAACAGAATCTGAGGATTGTCGCATCATGTATGCACAACATCATCTATTATCCTGCAAAATCTGAGCGAAATTAAAATGAAGAAAATTATCAAGTTTAGCTTTCCTAATTTTGGTCATTTTATGTAATTATTGAGATTATTTTTATTTTAGGCTGAAAGGCTTAAGGATGAAAGCAAGAAAATAGAAGAAAACCATCTGAAAGATGCAGCCGATGTTGAGGTAGCCTTGTGGAAGAGCCAATCAAAATTGGATGATGCTCAAAATTTGCAACAACAACTTGACTCATTGATGGCTCAGGCTGACAATTCAAGAAGCCGAGCGACTGAAGCGGTGAAATTGGGCGAGAAAACGTTGAAAGATGCTCAAGACACATTGGAACTTCTTCAGCGTACGAGATTTATTTAGCTCATGTATGAATATTTTGCTGTAATATTAAAGATCATATTTTACGCAGTTTTGATAAAATTTTAGACTCCGATGAGCAAATTCAAGCCGGAAAGGAGAAAGCCATGGATGCGATAAAAACAATACCTCAAATCAGAACGGTTCTTGAGGAAGCCAAACAGAAGACGGACAATGCTCAAGAAGCTTTAGCTGATGCCGAAAGCAATGCTCAGAAAGCAAGTGCCACTGCATCACATGCACAGAACGCTACTGCAGCCGAAGCATCTGAAGTAAGTAGTAGAAACTTCTCTTGAATGAAGTAATCTCATTGTTTGAGCTCAAGGATGAGCGAGCAGGCCACAGTTTCTTTTAATCTATTCCATTTAATGAATTATGCTGAGGTCGTTCGCCCAGTAGAGCATAAATATCTTCAGGCCAGGATAACGTACCTTTGATTTTGTTAAGCTTGAAGACGAAATAATTTCGTCCCGGTCATCAATATGCAAGTGAATAAATTGCGTAAGTGTGTAAAACTATTTTTTTGTGATGCGTTAATTGCAGTTAGCTAAGCGGATAAGAGAAAGGGCCGAGAAAGCCAAAGAAGATGCTTCCAGGTTGAAGGATGACGTTGATGGTTTAGGAGAACATGTCCAGGAAACGTCGTTGACATTGAAAGACAAGTCTCAGCGGGTCGACAAATTCATCAACTTTACTAGAGAAGTATGTATTTGAGTTGTGCCCTTGAGTAGTATAATAGGTTTCTATGACTAATAGATTGCGATTTTTTTTCTCTACCCGAGGGTTAACAATTAACATAAATTACAGCCTACTTTACCTCAAAATCAAGTTTTGTAGTTCTTCATACAACATGAAATTAATACCCTTTACAATTGTTTCCCAGGCTAAAGAAAAAGTTGCAAGCGCTCGAACGAAAGCTGACGAAGTGTCAAAAGAAGTCGACGGAGCTGTTGCGACGTTGAAAAAAATTGTCAAAGACTTGGAAGACCTTTCTGATATTGGTAAACTATTTATAAAGTTGAAAACAATGCTGACAGGAAATTCGAGATTTTTCTTTATCTGAAAATGTACCTAAATGGCAACATTCGATTTTATAGATGAGGATAGATTGAATCTATTGGAAAAACGCCTGATGGAGATTCAGCGTACATTTGAGAATTCGAATTTCGAAGAGCAAGTCAGCATACTGAACAACGCTCGTATCTTACAGGTTGGTACAGTATTTAAAATTACATTATGAATAATCAACAATCGCTACACACTTTTGTATTTCTTAAGTGATATTTTTTCGTAAGAACAAAAACAAAAATATTAATAATGTTATACCTAATAAGTTAGTGTACCTACCATACAGATCGATAACTGGTTTGCGCGGAGGTCCTAATTATTGCTTCAGTTTGAGAATATAGAGAGGCCTAACGGCTCTTTGGGTAAACGTTAGCAGCCCAATAGTTAAGCTTCGCTGCCAACAGAGCTCAGACATTTCAACACGGCGGACCTAACTCGGATGCACTCCTGAACGAAAGAGAATTTTAACCATGTACCTATTTCTTCTGATCGGTTGGCTTAGCTCGCTATTCGCTGAAAACGTAATAATAGAGAAATGTAGGAATAATTTGGAAGTGATGAAGAATGAATTCTGGAGTTTTGCTTCAGAGATTCTGACTGAATTTGACAACATTTTACATTTTTCTGTATTTCAGGATCAGCAGATCAAGTCGTATGAAGAGGAAATGGAGAAACTGAAAAAAGAAGTTGACAAAGTCAAAGCGATACACGACGCACTTCCTGATGGTTGCTACAACCGTCCTAACCTCGAGCAGTTGTGACTTAGAGTGACCCAAGGCTGAGCGACGTCTCATTAGTTCCCGTCTGATTTTTATTTTCCTTCATTTTAAGCCTGAAAAGTCTGTGATTTAGGGTGCCAACTATCTTTTTATTAGAAAACTAACGTAACTGTAAGGCTCAATGTTTTTTTGATATTTTGCTTGAGAATGACTCCAAATAATTGCTGCAATATGATATCTCGGTTCCGCGGAGCAGCAATCGTAAGTATTTTGAAGGCTAATTTTATCCTAGTTTCACATGAAAAAACGGTACCTACATGAAAAATATTTTTTTTTGGGCAGGAATACCTTCTTATCTTCATTTCCGACGCGAACCCGATAGGAAAAAACTAGTTTTTAAATGTGTTGTAACCGAAGGATCAGTGTGGTTAGTGTAGAGAATCCATCGCTATTTGAATTCACCATGAGCCGGTTCATTACCTCCTATTAATCACTCTCCTGTAAATCAACAAAATTCAAAACGTAAAGCTACATTTGAAATCATTATAAAATGAAAGCTAAGATTGCTAAAATGATAACTGGTATGCTGAAATTGAAGGCTACCATGTTAGGAAATTGTAGGAAATGAAATGAAAAACTCGAAATCTTACTAAAAAACAAAGCCAAGTTAAGTCCGTTGTGGCTGCTATATTTTAACATACAGAAGTGATAACACTACCGTTTTCGAGTTGACGTAAAATTATTAATAAACTACAGAATGAAAACTCTCTCTCGGATTCATGGAAATCTTTATTAAAAACAGTAGAGCCTATACATTTCTAATTTCTTTGTTCGTCATCAAAGAGTTAATTAGCCAGTTCATGTTAATTCATTATTGAAGACGAAATATGACAAATTCCGTAGATTCATCTAAATTACAAGCTTAGTGTTGTCCGAAGGAAAATGGAAAAAGCTACTCTCAGGTGGTTCGAACTGGAAGGACAATGGAGACCAAGAGTTGAAAGCCCTTTTATTGACATAGCGTTCAAAAAGGAACAACAGAGCAACGGGTGGAGTCTCTGAATCTTTGAAACGGTCCAAAGTCGGAGCTTATTAATTTAATTTGAAAACTGAAACTTTGCCAAGCACGCCACAAGTTGGTTAAGTCGCGGAAAATGTCGACTCAGTGCTTTGAATGGATTACTCCCTTAGCCAACTCTGTACCAGCTAAGTTGAACTTCACTTCTGGATTTGTTGATTTAACTCTCGAATAGAAATCTAGTCAAACGAAATCCAGTGGATCAACTTTTGATGAATTTTGCCTTGCCTCACATCTAGACCAGACTAATCAGCTGATGTTTCGTGAACGAATTCTAAAACAACATCGACGGAAAATTGAGGATTCACCGTCAATTGTTCCTGAGGTAGGAAAAATGTAGCATATGGGGAAAGGTAGATTAATGAATGTAATGATTGTCAATTTGATGAATCTCACTGCTGGTCAATGTAATTTGAATTTTTCATCGAACTGCTCCGTCACTTGAGAACGTCACTCTCGCAAAAGTAATAAATTTGTCTGCCGAATTTCAAGGTTTTGAGAAAGCCAAATATGAACCACAGGTTTTCCTTTTTTCAACAACAAAAATATTAGATTGTTTTCTTTTATGACCGACGTTTGAAGACTTATCGACTTGAACATTCTCTGAAATTAGTAATCAAATGAATGATCTGTTGATAGATAACTATACTAATTTAAGATTGAGAATTCCTCGTCATTCTCGGCTTTTTCCTCAATGATATACCAAAGATTCACTGCCACTAGGTGTATGAAGTGCCATTCGTGTAAATATTGTGCCTTCCCAACTTAGATAATGAAGGAGAAAAATTGTGTATTTTTCTTTTACACCCTCATGGATTCCAACTAGGATAAATCGTATAAGTAGAGGCAATTTCCAACCCATTTTGTACATTAAGCTACTGTGTTCATATAAGTACAGTCTGAATATTTGAATGTTAGTCATTTTATTGGGCGCATGTAATGGGGCGTAATTTGCTGTTTGTAGTGATGATATGAATCAGTTTCGTAAAATAAAGAACTTGTATGCATTTTTTTCTTTTATTTATCGAACTGATTTTATTTATTCGAACCGATTTTCGTCTATTGAACTGATCTTTTCCCTAAATCCAAAACATATGATTGGTGAGAATGGCTGGGTGGAAATGGCCATTCAGTTCATACCTTCGACAGCAAAATATGCTCAAGAGGACGCTACTGGATTTTTTTCGGGTACACTCACTATCTCGATTCAGCTTTGAAAGCTGATTCCAAAGGTAAACTTCTTCATGTTATTCTTCATCATGAAAGAGAGTACCCTACTCAACTTCAAACGAGATTTATTTGCCCATTATAAAACTGTGCTATAAAATTCAACAATGAAATTATTTTCTTGTTCGCGCGAATGAAAATTCAAGCTGCAAATTAATCAGATCAAACTTTGTAATCTGTCGTACAGTGGTATGAAACGAGAGCTGAAAAGCTGAGGGCAATTACTGGACCCATCTGGCGACCGGGTTGCTTCTAATCCCCTTACGAGAATTGCCATTAATATTTTATAATCGTCCCACACCCCGTTGTATTTATGGTTAAAGGAAACTGTTATTTAACCTTAAAGGCTCAAGGATTTTTCTATATTTCTAATTATTGTTAAGGTCTGCACTTGCGACGGAATATTCGTCCATGAAAAAATTACATTTTGGTATTCATTTGTATCAACAAAAAAATAATTAAGCATATTGGATATTATTTTCGCCTCACTTCCCTCGCAGTCATTCAAGTGAAATGTCGTTAGGGACCGAGAATTAGAAAATTATTCAATTCAAACCTAGGTTGTAAAGTAAAAAGCAAAATGCTATCCGGTGATTTCATATATGTTGTAGACCGTTTATGTCGGGCTCCGGAGAGAGAAGAAAAGTTAATATCACCGGAATGCATTTCTATCTAATGTATGCAAAGTTGATTAAAAATAGGCCGGCTCAGGAGAAAGAGATCCGCACGTTTCTGAACTTTTAGGATCAACCCCTTTTTCTCATATCACTTAGTTATTGCGATGCGTTTAAAAGGCTTTGAGATGGCAGTAATAGCATTAAAAGGTGCTACTCCCATTTCAAAGTGTGATGGTGAGTTATTTTAATACGCTCCTCGAAAAAGAAAAAAATCCATTTAAACTTTGAAAACTAAAAAGGAGCAATCATTAATAACGTATCCTGAACTAATAGAAACTGAAATAATATAGGAAACTGATATCTATTGGCGCATTCGATTTTCATTAAAACATGTTAATTACCTTGACTGATTATTGACGGAAATTCGAAGTTCGCTTCCATAGACGCCAAATTCGCCTCTAGAGCTATTACCATAATTTCGTTGAGCGTACGTTTTTTCCTTATCATCGAGAAGATAATATGGATGATAAACGCATAACTAGTAACGCACATCCATCTCATCGTCGCTTATCGGAGGCCTTGGAAAGCAGACATTTTTTCCGGGATAAATTGCCACAAGGTCAATACATCACGTGAGATTAGCCTGACCTTGCTGATGTCAGTCTAGTGATACGGTAGCGCTTCAGTCTACTCATATGGGCGTGCGGGGAAGGCTTCAATCATTTTTATCAACTGTTGAGTTCGAACGAAATCGGAAGAGTTAATGAGAGGCGACCCCAGGAGGAATAGAGTTTCCAGGTGACGATGATGAACGATGGAAGGTTTTCCAGACAACATCTGTTCCCGCCGATTTGGCTTTGCCCTCGCAGCGCTTTTCCAGCTCCCATCTCATAACTTCGCTCAGTTCTCTTAGAGTTATTAATGGTCCCTCTCGCTTTCCACCTGCATTGATCCGGGTTTCATTTACCCTGGAAAACGCCAGCTTAGATTCATATCGAATGAGGTATGGCTGGTCCATTGGCTTTCTACTAAATATCCTCGAGTCTGAAGCGCGAACCACAACACAATTCAACAGTGCTATCAACATTTTGTTGGCGTTGAATAATGGCGAATTCCTTTGTATTTTTAATGCAGGAAGGCTTAAATTTACCAGTTATTGATGGCAAACTTATAGCTGATGTCTAGTTCAAATATGGCCAGCAGATATTTTTGGAGGCAGTTGATGCGTAAAAAATATTTTTAGCACCCATAAAAAATACCATACTCAAACTTTCATTCTGATGATCAAATCTTCAACGTAGATTGGTGGAAAACATTTTTTCATTGTCTCGCCTTAACAGAATACTGTCAAGAGGGTTCAAATAATATTCTAAACGAGTTTCGCTTTTCCGTTATCCTCTTAATTAATTCGTATGCTAAGTATCATCCAAAACGTAGGAACACGAAGTTATCATTGAGCTCGTATTTATTTATCCTCGGCTTCTGCCGACTAGTAGATTTAAGTCCCATCCAAAGCGCAATGACACTGATGACTCTGCAGTTTGCAACCCTTGGCATCGGTTTCCTCCAGCCAGGGAAGCAACGACCCCAGCGGAATGCCGGAACAAGGGTGGTCCAAGATAACCAAAACAGGAAGCCTCCGAGAAGGCTTCTACCAGATAGCAGCCCCATCACCTTCCAACGACTTCCTGCTGTTCCTGCTCATTCCTGATCCACAAGAAGTCCCCTCTGATGGCGCATTGCGAAGTACGACGCCTGAGCCTCTTCCCACCTTAGCGTATCAATATTTGTACGAAGCTAATGGTAGTTTAGTTTCGTGTTGTGTTCGTCGTTGTGTTTATCTATCAGTGTGTTTAAAGACAGCCTTTGCTATGTGATACCGACGGAAAATGTATCACAAAGCACTTTTTTCCTAAAGATTATAAAAAGCAGTAGTAAAAAATTGCATGGCACACCCTCTTGAATTGAAAGTATAATCACTGAAGAATGTATTAGGATGGAGTAATATTAAACGAATCGTGCAGAATCGTTGGAGGCTCCTCTTCATAGCACTCACTGCCTACCTTGCAGTGCCAATACAGAGGCTGAAAAACTGATACTCGACGTTTTGAACTAATTTCAATAAAACGAGCTGTGTGGGGTAAAACCGCGATTTACATAATTGGCGCTCAGACCGCACGATGTGCGAGTTAGAGTGGTATAAGCAGTGAGGAGGACGAGCATCCATTAGGCCTTTTTCCTCTTTAAGCTGCTCAGGATCGAGTTTCCCTTCAGAAACGTTCGTTCCATTTCTACATTCACCTTTACTACTATACGTTTCTCCTTCCATATTCCTTTGACGTCTGGCAAAGTCTAAGATAAAGAGCAAAAGCCCGGAGGTCGCAGTATTAACATAATAAATATGAACGGGAAGAGCTTGGTATCTGCACTTGCAGATCAATAAGCCAGGTATGTATGTTGCTAGATGTCAGAACATTATTTTACATTCCTGTTGTAGAGTAGTAAAAATTATCTTCAAGTCTCTACCGAGTGTCGGAAACTGATCTACGTGAAACTTGGCGTTATAACTGTTATAATCATGAGAATTCCAATTCTTACGACACGTAGACAAGTTTACAGTTTCTTCGTAAATTTTCACAATTCACAGTTTTATGAGACAGTCTTCACGATTCATTCCTCAATAATAGCTGTTGTGTGGCCTTGATATAAATTTGACAATTTTATGATAATTGGTTATACCTGTCAGCCGATTCAAACATGAAAGTACTAAATAGTGATCTACAAATCAATTTTTATCAATTGGAGTTCAGCTTGGAATCCGGAAAGAACCGTATCCTGGAAGGTTTTCCTCAACTATACGTGCTCTAAATACAAGTGCATTACAAAGATAAAGCGGAAAAAGAAAGCGCTTGATTCACCCGCAAGACTGGAAGTGGCGATAAAAGAGCACTAATTCACCTTTTCCATTCATACTGTGATTTTTTTCAGTTCCTTCCCAGATGATATACCTTGAAATACATTAACTCTGTATCACAGAGCTCTTTTGTAGGGTGAAAATAAATAAAACAGATAGTCGTACGTCATGGACACGAAGAGAACAGACGAGAGAGAGGTTGATCGGCCATCGCTTCACACGAGGGTTGCAGATCTCACGCACTACGTCATCGTCCCTTTCCCGGGAGTATCCAGGAAATTGAATCTAACCCATCTGGGGCAGTTTATTACGCATTACACCGGACACTGTCACGATCCCCACCTAACAAACTCGCCCCTGTGTATAGCTACCAGTTCAACCTCTCTCTTTCCACGTCACAATATTTTATCGGCTCGGCATACACCAGATAACCTTTTTTCTGCCCGCTGTCCGTCTGGTTTTTCTCTACCTATCTTTTTTTTCGTTTTCTGCACTTTGTACACGACCGCGGCATTCACTGTACATACGAATAAATACAATTTACAGTTGGGCGCTTCTCTCTTGCGATATTGAAAGGGTAACGTTCCTGCGGTGGATAGCTTGCGAGTCCTCATATTTTACATCCGCCTCGCAGCAGATATATCATAGTTTTTTCCCTGGCAATGTTTCTTTCAAACTGTCAGTAAAGCGCCAATAGTTTCATAGCTATATTACCAAGGCCTCCACAATCATTCAGTCAATAACTCATTAGTGGTTGAGAGCACAAATTAAAAAACTCCTCCATTAAAGCGAACCTTCGACTACCTTTGTTATTAAGTTTATTAAGTACGACAGCAACGTTCGTTAGGTACATAATGCGAAGTCCTATAAGCCTCCAACATTGTTCGGCCGAGATGATAGAAGCGATGTTAAGCCGCTTATGAAACAAGTCTTCGTCCAACTTGTTAGAGAAGGTGAAGCGAAGGATGTTCACTGAGCACTTTGGTCACTTTATCGGATAACGCTTTCTGCGTAAAACTTCAATAAGAGATACAGCAGAAGTTTTACGTGTTATTAGCAGCTACTGCAAGTTTATTTAATGGTACAGCTCCCAGCTCCATATAAATACAATTTTATTTCCATGTTTACGCAGTAAATGGAAGTTTTGTGATCGTTCAAGTCAAATTCGGAACGGTGGTGAATTCGGAAGACATTTTTATATTACTATGCTCGGAAACACTTTCTCAAAAGTTTCTGTACTGCGGTAAAAAAATGACATAAATCGTCATGTGAAAAATGAATGAAATTGAATAAAATTTTCAGTGAATGTTCTCCCAGTAATTGAAAAAAATTAGTCGTTTTCGGATTTTGGATCACACACAGAACTTCCGAGAGGGGTCACATACAGTATTTTCGTTAATCCGCTTATTGACTATATTTTGATTTTTCCAGACTGCATGAATGATTATATTTAAACGCTAGGAGACTGGAAATGTTTCTTTATGTCAGCTGATTGTCGTTTCATTACTGGTGTCACACACTGCACTTTAAGTTATTTTATTTGTGCACTTTTGTATATTTGGGCCTCCTTGCTTAAAAAATGACTCTATATCACAAAACTTGTTTAATCAATTAGGCCACACACCGTGCTTCTGCTTTATGCGTTTTTCTTACTATTTCAATTTTTACAGGCCTCGAAAAAAATCAATATTTTTGACGATGGAGGTCCATCAAAATTATCACATTTTATTAAACTACTTCGTGCGTTTTCTATTTTTTGGTTCTCCTAGCTAATTATTCATTAACAGTTGTAGAGTAATATTGTGGCGCCCTTTTGGGACGTGCTTCTTAATTGTATAATTCGCTATTTCTATTACCGACTCTAACATGGAAGTACTGTGTGAGTTATGCACACCACTGGTTTTATTTTAGGTTGAAGCATTCAATTTCAGAATTATCTCGTTTGCTTTTAAAAATAGATTAATCTTTTTTCCATTGTAAATCATTGTATCTTTCCTATCCCAAACTAAGTTAATTACCTCGTTGCTCTCATCAACGGTTTTTCTATCATCAGGTACTATTCCACAAGGGCCTTGAATAATTTGAATTCGGATAGAACTCAAATAATCCAATCTGATGATCATTCGCATAACCTGATGCACGGGGTTCGATTTCCTTTCAATCTTGGTTTCATACTGCGTACAAATAATAGTAGTCAGTCTTCAGTTTTTATTCGCAAGGGGTGCAAAAGCGACAGCAAGTTTCTCGACGTTGAAAATAGTGTAAAATTTCGATAAGAACGTATCGCCAAGAATCCAAAAATCTATCGGTGATCCGCTTATTGCCAATAACGCATCGTCCAACTCTTCAACCTGCAGCAGAAATTATTGATCCTTGTAAATACCCACACACTCAATGACATTTTTTCACCAAAACAGAAATTAGTAGTCGATATTTATTTTTACCATTAATGTGTAATCAGATGGTTGTAGAGTATAGTTTTGGCCGTTGATGGAGAATACAAGGGGCGGAAGTTTGCTCAGAGTTTCACTGTCGACCTAAAATTTGAAAGACCAGTACACAATGATCCCTCTTTTTTTAAATAACTGTTTTCTTCTCGAAAAACTCACGACTCATATCAGATTAGACTGTTTGAACTAATAAACTGAGTTCTTACCACGTAATAGACATCAAAAACCTTCTTCGCCCCCAACGATCTGGCTATTCTATCAACATCATCCCATGGTCCCAAAATTATTGAGGTCCCAGTGTCAGCTATTCCTGGAATCTTGGGTGCTCCTGAATCGGTTCGGACAACAGCGTTCTCCCCAAGAGAGATTCTAGAAAAATATCACAGAAATAGAAGTCAAAATGTTATTGACGCATCCAAATGATCTTACCATCCAATGGATTGAAATCGTACAACTTACGTGTCAATAGGAAATGACCAGAAGGTTTTAGGTTTGTCGACAGGAATCCAGCTGATGCTACCGTTGGCTATTTTGGAATCATCCCAGCCACCGAACAACACTTCACTTCCGTCTTTTTCATCCCTTCAATCGATAAATTTAATCCAAATTTTAGGAAAAATAATATAAGAGATAAGTCTAAAATTAGACAGCTGGATAAACCGTAACGCAAGTACAGTTCAGTACAAACAGCAGTGTTCAAATCAGACCACGCAATTTCTGGGAAAATTACTGGTTCTAATTCTCAGACAGATAGCTTTTACAGATTTGATAATTCGGTAATAGTAAATTAATCGGCAGAGAAAATACCTATAGAACCTTTATGTTGAGGTTTACCAGTCTGAAAACCAATTAGAGAACCAAGAAATTCAAGTTCAAAGGCGACATTGTTAGTTTACGAAAGAGATTTTTTGGCTCAGCCTTTCTTTAATTCAACGTAAACGTCGAGTTTCTGACTGACAAATTAGTTTTACAGTTTAAAAAAGAAATTTTCAAAATAACATAAAAACAAACTAAGTAGATGTTGATAATTATGACTTGATGAATTTCAGTTAGTTCTTGGGCCATTACAATCGGTCAAAAATTACTGAATAATGAACTATAGAGTGCACATTAGAGATGAGAGCTAAAACCTAGCTTGTTTTGACGAAATTGAAATTCAACTATTCAATGTTACTGTAAAAACTCACTTCGATAAATAAAAAGAAAATGCGTTCACACCAAAATAATTTCTTTTCATTGCGTTGAAAATGGGGCTAGCCTTGTAAGGTGACTCGACCGGGAACCCGAGTCCTAATATCCCATCGAAATCGGTATTTACGCCAGACATGTCCCATTTCGTGGCCTCTGCGAATAACTGATTATCCAATGAAAGCTCTGCGATCTGAAAACATTGTCAGCGGTGAGGGAGTATCTTTCGACGGCAAGTACTTCTCTTATCACCAAGCCCAGACATATTATGACTATATCAACAATCATCAAGTATCTTATAAATAAATAAATTGTACTAATTGATTACTTTGAAGGTGTCGCGAGAAAGATAGCCAGAAGCTTCGCCAGTTCCATATTTGATGCTGAAACGCCGCCCGTCTGGTTGGTAGGTTCGCGACTTTGTAGGATCGTAACATCGAGCTTTCGCTGGAAAAATCAATTTCAAGTTTTAAGTTCTCCTCCAAGGAAATCAAAGCTCATCACATCGTTAGAAACGTTTTCATGGAAGGTAAAAATAAATAAAATCTTTGCACCAAAACCTGTTTTTGCGTATTTCACAAAATAATGGCGTCCCTTCGAATCGAAATACTTTAAAGACTACAAGAAATGTAAACCTGTGTTATATACGTGATGTTGAACCATAAGAAATCGCAACACAATTATTAACTTCTATCTGAGCTACCGGAAAATTAAGTTCTTCTGAGGACTTACAGCAGTTAGGTGATCTACCACTGACTGATGGCACCCACAATTCGGAGGAGCCTGTATCGAAGAGCACGTTGAATTTCTGTAATGGCGTTCCGAGCTGTATCGATCCGTAATACTGAGTCTGAGAAAGAAAATTAATTTGGTGAAGATCAAAAAATCGATTAAGACTGAATGATTAAGAAAGCATCTGGTGAGTTTTTGCTTGGTGGGAGCGATTTCGCCTCTGATTTTCTATTAACGTCCGTGATTTTTAATTCGGACGATACAGTTATTTACTTATGTAGTGTAAAAGTGCCAAATTGATGCCCTTAGTCGAGATAGTTTTGTAGGTTCTTTCTGAACGTATAGGCCTCTCGTACCGAACTCTCAGTCATTCCTTCAATTTTTTTTGTCCCCCACAGCGATAACAATACAGTACGGCTGTTTTGCAACAAACATACTCATTGCCACAGCTCTATTATTTAAAATGTATTTTCATTGTTTCATAAATATTACTGTTGACTTACATCTCCAGAATTCTGAAGAGATTCGGATACAGTTGTGTTTGATTGCCGCTGTTGCGAGACAAGCGGCAAGCCAAGTTTCTTTATGATCAGGTCTCGGAAGCGTGTCAGAAGAGACGATTGCCTCCTCAAAACCAGTGGTATTTTAAAGCTGCAACAAAATAAAATCTGAAATCATCATCTTTTTCTAGCATGGCTTAGTCGTCACATTATTCTCGAGGGAAAGTCAATCTCTGAAGCCAGAGAAAAAGTCACCTAGTTTATATCCCAATCAACACCACCTCTGTAGATAACCAGTCACCACTAATCAACCAGTGGTGTGCATAGACACGCAGTACTTCCATTTTTGAGTCGTAGCAGTTATAACCAATTATAATCAAGAAACTCGTGCAAAAGCCAAAACACTGGTGAACTAAAACTGTAATTGAAAAACTAGCCAGGAGACACAAAAATAGAAAAACACACGAATTAGATTCATAATGCGGAAGTGCATTATGTGAGCCAAACGACGCGAGCAAAGTTTTGTAAAATGGTATCATTTTGGTTTATTATTCAATAATAAACCATTTTAATCGCCCAAGAAAAATTATTTTACAACCCCCCTCAAAATTTGATGTTTTAGGTATTCAAGGCATGTAGAATCCGAATATCCAATTTAAAAAATTCCGTCTGTCCGCCGTACGCCGTCAACACTTTTCCGGCCAAACCATAATAGCTAAATTCTTGAAATTTTCACTAAAATTCAATCTCGGTCCTACGACACAGAATATGCAATAAACTTGACAGCGTTACCTTCTAGTTGGTGAAAATACGCTCGAAGTAAACGTATGACACAGTAATACCAAACAAAAAAACAAGATAATTGAACTTGAAGCGTGCATGGTTTCGAACTTGAAGAACAAAAACTACTGACGTCCAGCGAAACTTAATAGGAGGTAATCAATATAATGGCAATGGACTTGAATTATCAATAAAGGAAGACCCTTGTGCGAAAACGCGAATAACGAACGGCGATAAACGTTCTTTATCAAGTCCAATTTGCATGTACGCTATTTTCACCACCTAAATAAAATCGCACCCATACGTCCACGGCGATGAACATTCTCGTTATACTATTAGAGCTAAATATTCCGAAAATTGGTGAACCACCAGTTCAGCAAAAGTTTTATCGCAGATATACCCAAAATCAACATGAGACAATAAATTGCTTATCCGCTGCAGGATTCTTTCCCTAAATTGCGAGGAAAAATGCGCTCGCGCATAATCGATTGGAATAATTTAACAATAAATTCGCACCGGTCACAGCCTAATAATGTGGATATTGCAATATTTAATCAGTTGTGGTATTCACCGGAGCGTTTCTACGGCTCGGATAGATACGGTGATTTGGAGATCATTGGAAGTTAATCCAAACTTCGGTACAGATATCACGGAACGACGGGTTTGTCAATAGCGAACTACCAACATTACGCTTGTCACCGCCTCTTAATAGCAAGGGAATTCGAGAGAAACTTCGGGCAAAAGCAGTTCTCCGAATCCATTCCTTACCAACAGCGCTGATATCTCGCAGTTGGCTGTCTCTTCGGGGCTCCGACCTCAAGACTTGATATCGCTGGCAGAGAACGCTGGATCTCCCCTCCGTTTGCTTCGCTCTTGCCTTCTCGGAGCCATGACGACGATAATTAAATCTGCCTAATCAAGGATGACTGGATTATTAAATACTGAACACCATGACCGAGACGCGCGGATCATTTCCTGGGCATCTCGTAGTTTTCTGCTGATTTGATATTCTTGGGATGCTAGTAGAACATTAATTATCACTATAAACGACAGCAATAAGGTTAATTGCTTGCTGCCGAGTACAAAGGAACCAATATTTGAGGTCACGGTAGGAAAATTGAATCAAACTAAATGCTGCAAAATTATTTTACGTTGGTTAATTATTTTTAATAACAGTGTTGCTTCAGTTAAATCGAAATTCCTGAGTACGTTAAATCGTACTTTTTTGATTTTCGACCTCGATTTTTCGTGAGGAAGAAAAATGTCAAAATTTGACGTTTTTCGAAACCACGTTTTTCCGCAGTTGATCGCAATTTTCTCGAAAAATTCTCACAACGCGATAAGATTTTATGAGCGCATTTTGTTCATGGATAAATTCTTTAAACGAAAAAGTACAAGAAATCGTTCGTAGGTTGATTTTAGTCGGAGCTAGAGCGGCCCGAAGCGAAGGTCAAAAAATCTTGGGTATCCAATTGATTGAGAAACTGGGAATAGGTAATCAAATTTTGGTCATAGTGCCGTTCAATTGAGACAAACTGATCGTGTGAAAAAATCTTCTTTTTTTTAATTAGGCCTCTGTTCAAATTTTATTGCACTTTGAAATTTTATAACCCTGTTGTTCGCGTTTTTTCGCATGTTTTTCGCAAATAACTTTTGAACCGACCACTTTTACATAGGTATATTACTCAGAGGCGAGAAAGAGCTATCAAAATCCTACAATATGGTATATTTAATTATATTTTTATGTTATGTCCCCGCGGAGCTATTCGCGCTGGAAGAAAAGTCAAAACACGTTTTTTGACATAAAGTGGAATATATCTCGAGAGCTATCATATACGCTAGCATTTTCGTATTTTTAATGAATTCTACGTTAAATTTTCTACATTTTCTTTCACAGGACCTAATCTGTCCCATTTCGGGAAGGTGATGAAAAAAATCCCAAAATTGAAACTTCAAAAGTATGAAAAAAAAAAAAAATCGAAAACTATTATTACTCGTTCGATTTTAATTTTTTTCACTTTAAATTCGAATTCTACGTCTAATTTCCTGTAGGAATCATTAATTAATCAAATTTAATCCGTACTGTAAGTATTTGCAACGGATTTTCAGAGTTGAAAAACATGATACCGCGTAGTATTAAACCGGGAAATACTGATAGTTGTCGTGAAATTTCAACCGTTTTGACGTCATATTCGGATTCAGCGTTAAATTTCCTATAAGAATCGCTTCAAAACGAAAATTTAATTTTTCACTATTACCGATGCCAGCGGAGCTCGGAATTTCGGCCGGCGAAAAACTCGATTTACGGAAAATAATTTCTCTGGCTCTGTTTGAATTTTTTTCGCCAAATTTTTTGCTATGTACGTGTGTAAGGCGTTCAAATGAAGACTCCTGCATAATAAAACAATTGATTTGCATTTATTTTGACCCCGAAAATTACGGTTAAAGTCCAATTTTTGAGCTTTCAAAAACCGATTTTTTTGGACCACTTGCCGATTTTTCCGAGAAATGAAAAAAATCACAAAAATACATCTTGGTAAGACACAACTTTCCTGAAAATTTCAGGTTTTTATCTCTTTTGAAAGCCGAGTAAAAATTCGTTAACTGTTCAGTTGAAAAAAATTGCAGGGGTACCCCTTGGATTTTTCGCAAAAAATTTTTTGAAATGGATTTCGCTCAAATTCAGCATAATGATAGTTGATGATGTGTATATCAATAATATATGGTTCATTCTTTGTTTCTTTCGCACTAAGTAGATGAAAATAACGTTTAAAGTGGAAAAAAGTGATTTTTTCGTGTATAGTCCACTATTATTGTAGAATAACGCAAAAACGGTTGAAAAATGGATAGGTACATTACATTGGGAAAATGTGGACAATTAAATTACCTATCTTTTTGTGTATTCAAACATCTGAATTGACGACTTTTTGTTTGAGTTATCCACTGTGCAAGTTACAAATCTTGGAAAACTTACAGTTGTTATGTCTAATTTTGCTCCTACTTTTCTCCAGTTGAAAAACACAATACTTTTTGATACTAAGTACGATACAATCCCCACCATCTACATACCAAATTATAGCTAGGTATACTACTAAGTACTCCCTACTATAAAACCTACCATAGATTCCCACTCAACATACACAAATAATGAACTACTACTACCTACCTATACCTACATACCATATACTACCATATACTATATACTTTATATATACTATTATATACTATACATATCATACTATATATAGTAGTGACAAGGACAACACCCCACCCAAACAATATGTAAGGCCCGATAGGAGGGGCGCAGCCCCTCCGACGGGTCGACCGTGCGCGATAGCTGAGGGGGCGAAGCCCCCCTCTGAGGGGGTTGGGCGGCGGCAGCCCCTAGTATAAAGATAAACCAAAAACCTGTTTTACGACTTTTATTGATTGCTACTGTAATATTCGAGTGAGGGCCAATATCTGCATAAAAAGGTCGATGGTCTGTAGAAGTTAATAATGATTCCCTGCCCTAATTATTGTATGTATCTACGAAAGCGATTCCCATGGAATCCTTTCCAGTGAAACGTGCTCTTTATGCTGAGTTTTATTTGAAATCTGATGTGGAATACAACTCCAATCTTAGTAGAGGGGTTGTGAGGGGGAGAAAAACCAGGCGACTTATTCTCCAGATTTTTATTGGCTGGCCGAGCACTTTCGCCCATTCGGGCATCTTCAGGGCGACGTGGAACCATGGTGGTCCACAGCCACCATGGCTGTGGACCTCATGGTTCCACGTCGCCCTGAAGATGCCCGAATGGGCGAAAGTGCTCGGCCGGCCAATAAAAATCTGGAGAATAAGTCGCCTGGTTTTTCTCCCCCTCACAACCCCTCTACTACAATAAATGCGACGACAACTAAGCGAAAACTCCAATCTTCATATTAGCTACGATATTTTCTAAGTTCACGCTAGTATTCCAGTGAAACGGTTGAAAGAGTAATGCGATAAATAGCTCGGAATAAAGTGGGCAAGAAGGGAGGAGGAGAACGGAAGGAACAGTTCGATTCGCTAATGACCACCCGGAACACGAAGAAACACAGCGCTCTACCTAATCCGAAGAAATTCGAAGGAAATAAGTATTTCGAAGGTTATAGTCACGAACTCCGATATTCAAAAAATTACTTCCCCATCAATGACTCTGTAACATTATGTATTATGTATTTCATAACACATGTTGTCCTGTAGATCGATATCCTCCCTTAAATACAATATATCAGTCATTTTCTTCAAATCAAGGAGATGATTTTAATACAAAACCAAAGTTTTCTAACCCCCTTCAAATCCAATTCCAACAAGTCGATTATGCACGATTTCCATCCTCATACAGCGCAATAATTCGTAAATCTCCTTGCGGTCAATGCTGTTTTACGATCTCTGGTGACCACGTGGCAATAAATCCTTGTGTAGCAGCGCACGTAATCCTCAAAGCGTAATGAAGTAGAAATTCGGCTCTTACAATCACAGTATGCGCCATCATTTCGAGACACCCCATTGGAAATACTCTTTAATACTCGAGTGAAGGAGTGGATATTAGGAAGGAGTTGAGACGAGGATTGGAAGAAGGAATCGATGATGGTATAAACGGCTAAACGTGTTCCTTTGGGTGTTACAGCCACCGAATACGATCTTCCAGTATGAGTCAGACAACGTACGCAGAGCTTACTATTTCTCAGCAGGGGCTTCCTTATATCGAATGACTCACGCAGATTTTCATTATGTACAGCTTCGTCTTGATCGAGCATAATTCGGTTGTAAAGCTAAAAACGATAGCCCAGTCCGAAACGAAGCTTTAGAAGAATAATATTGGTTGCAGAAGAAATATTGGGCGTTCAGGGGGCCACATTAGGGAACTCGGGGATTTAAAAACGCAGTAACTCGAGGTAAGATGCAGCACTATGTGAGTTATTTTGCCACCAAATATTTTCGGGTGTTTTGTAATTTTACTTAGGCTTCCACATGAATATTTTGTCTTTGAATCATTTTCTGAATATTAATTGTAAAATGTAGGCTATATGTGTTTGAGTGATTCCAAAGTTTTGAAGCCAAGTTTCTTGATAAGATGACAAAAAATGTTGCAGTTATCGAAACCTTGATACCTGATACCTTGATTATGATATAGGAATCAATTTTAAAGGACTATTCGCTCAAACTAGAATGGCAGGGTCGAGGTTCGTGAAGCTGAGTATCCCAAAAATGAGTGTTCGTTTTATTAGTTCAAACCCATGTTCTTGTTGCAACTGGAATGATCCAGACACTGCCAGTCCTGTATTTAGAGGTGTAAGAATCAGTTTTTTTTTTTTTTTTTTTTTTTTTTTTTTTTTTTTTTTTTTTTTTTTTTTTTTTTTTTTAAGGAAAACCGCATGAGCTGAGAGAAACTGAATAATTTTTTGGTCTCCATTGACGTTTTGACTTTGAAGAAATTGTACTTTTTTTTAGAATTCTGATATAAATTTCTTCTTCATAAACGAGGGATTTCTGTATTGAACGAAAAGTGCGAATTGAAGTGTCATTCCCTGGTTTGATGTGATGCAATAATATTAATTATTTTAGAATCGGAAATTGTGAAACAGTGCCAATATGTTATTTTATGTAAAAATTCTATCTTACTCAGAAATTAAATTTCATTTCACAAAATTATTATTTTCACCTTCTTTGTTCTGTGCACAAGGAAAACCTTTGTAATACCTCACGGTTGTACAAAAAAGGATATTTTATTTCATTAACCGACTTCAAACAAGGAGGAGGTTACTATGGTCGTCTAGCGGGATTTTTTTTTTTTTTTTTTTTTTTTTTTTTTTCGGTATGTGTTGTCCACCGGCGTTCAGCTCCTGTACGTCCGATCGGGTTACTTTTTTTTTTGTTTGAAAGGGTTACTATCCAGGTAGGTCCCATAATTTTTTCAATTGAGTCCGTCCAGTAGTTACGTCTCCAGACGCGGAGAAACGCCGGAAAACGTGATTTTCGCGAAAAAAGGAAGTTTTGACTTTGCAAGCTTATAACATCTAGAATACTTGCTCGATTGTTTTGTTTCTGGTGTCATTTTGTTCATAATTTATCTGCCTACAAGAGCCCAGCACCAATTTTTCGTTCGGCATTCTAATATAGCGTGTAGAGAAGAAAGTCTAACAAAAAACGTGATGCCGATTTTCACTTTTTTGAGGTTTTTCGAGCACCGTTCCCAACCACGTCGAGAAAAAAAATATGAACACTATTGCACTTGGAAGCACTTAGCTAGAGCTTTCTAACGATGGTAAAAAATCGAATTTAGGTGGCATAATAAGGGAGCAATCAATGTTTTAATGGACCTGTGTTTGAGACCTCATAACTTCCAAACGAAAGCTGTTTTTCCATCGGTTTTAAACTTAAATTGTTCGAAGTTGAGTCTAGTTTACGTGATTCAAATTTGGTATTGATTGGACTAAAAGTAGATACTTTTTAGGCCGTATTTCTAAAAAATTTGTTTCAAAATCACGTTTTTTGGACTATTTATGCTTGTATAAAAAAAACTACGTTAGTCATAGCATTCTCGTTAGAAGATTTGAATTCAGCGTTAAATTTTCAATAAAGAACATGGTTTTCAAGGCCAAATAACTCCATTTTAATGCACAAACGTTTGGCGAATTTCTGAAATTTGGTTCGGATTGTCTCATTCAGTGTGAATGCGGATACGCTTCAGGAAATCATCACTCTATTATCGTTAGAGAAATAAAGAACGAGTGAATTGGTGCAATTTAGTAACCAGCAATGGTGTAGACAATTATTTGAGTTTTGTAAGGTGTATCAATGGGATCAAAGTATCCGGTATGTTGACCAAGAGACCCAAATCAGTGGATGGATTATTCCAAACGTTCAAACTCACTCTCAATCAACATAATAACATTGAAAATAGTTAGGTAATCATTATACTTTAGAACTTCAACGTTCAACGGACTTATGAATTGAGTTTGGACGGTTAGTAGTAAGTGACAAGAACACAATAATGAAAGCTTGGGAAAATTCTGTAAAGAGAGCTGTCCATAATTGTAAGTCACTAAAAAGAGAAAAATAAAAAAAAACTTTTTAAAAAAAAAATAAAACCGACTTCAAAATCTTTGTCTATAAAATACACTCTGAAAAGTAAAAAATAACAAAAATGTCCCAACTTCGCAGCAACTCATTCGCCAACTACACATTTTAAGGACTACTTTACTACTCGTATTGACCTGACCACTTCCTGATTGATTGGATCACCTTCCCTAATAATATAAAAATTACTTCGCTGTTGGGGTTGAGGGGGAGAAAACCACGGCGACTCGTTCTCCTGTTTTTTATTGTTGGCTTGCCAAGCACTTTCGCCCATTCGGGCATCATCAGGGCTTCGTAGCACCATTACAGGTATCCGTGGTTTTCTCCCCCTCAACCCCAACAGCGAAGAACGGAAAGAGCGACAAAACCACAACAAATAAAAATTACTATTTCTCATTTCCCGAATGATTAAAAGATTTTCCTTTCACCTCTCAATTGCCTCCAGATTTATCATCTTTTGGAGTCGGCGCCTCTCTGGCAAAATAACCGATGGTTACAAATAAATATGAATTTACGATAAATTAGTAGGTGCCAGGTAATAAGTCTGGGTCTGGACGTAAAGATTCTTAGAGAAATCTGAAATGGTTTTTAGGAAAAGGCGTGAATAGTCACCTTCAAATAGATATTGTTAATAATCAGTTCTCATAAATGCTGATGTGCTCTGTTCAAGAATCGTGAAAACTCATGATATTTATATTCTTACTAATTCGGAATCTATAGGCTTCTCCAATACAATATAAGAGAGGCGCCGACTCCAAAAGATGATAAATCTGGAGGCAATTGAGAGGTGAAAGGAAAATCTTTTAATCATTCGGGAAATGAGAAATAGTAATTTTTATATTATTAGGGAAGGTGATCCAATCAATCAGGAAGTGGTCAGGTCAATACGAGTAGTAAAGTAGTCCTTAAAATGTGTAGTTGGCGAATGAGTTGCTGCGAAGTTGGGACATTTTTGTTATTTTTTACTTTTCAGAGTGTATTTTATAGACAAAGATTTTGAAGTCGGTTTTATTTTTTTTTTTAAAAGTTTTTTTTTCATTTTATTTTCAACTCCCAACGACAACCATGCTAAAACACGCGTACATTCTATAAGCACTTAAACTCATACCTCTACAACAATATTGACATAGCACCTGCAGCTCACCTCGCTTGACTTTCTGGGCACGCTTATTTTGATCAATTCAACGTTGCGGGACGGGGCAAAAAATGTTCGCGAACGTGAAAAAACAACTGTTCAGATGAAACCCAGTTAGCAAGCGCAAGCTTGAACGATAAAAGCTAGTCTGCTCTGGTATGGTGCAGACAAAATACACACTTAGGCCCTTCCCCAAGACAAAAGAAGCGACCTCAACCTACCCATTCCTCTCTGACCGTTGGCCTGCAAGCCTTTTTCGCCCTTGCCGGATGGCGGGAGCTCGGGAGTTGTTAAAAAGTTGTCAAAACGACTCTGAAAAACACGCGATGGAGGGAACGGAGGACGTCGGAGGATGTGAATTCCGGGCAAGCAACAGCAAAGTCTATGATTGGATTCCATGGTGCGAGTTTTAACAGACATGGTGAGTCGAACGGTTGGGGTGTGGAAAAATACAAAAACGGAGAAAAAACTGGTTCGAGAGGGAACAACAAGGCCTGAAATTCACTCATTTCTGGTTGTATAAGGGGTAAAAGTTCCCCGACTGTTCGTGTGGGGTGGAGAAGTTGGCGACTCCCTGAGGCTGTTTGCATACCCTACATACTATCTCGGTTATTCTGCCTAATTGAATTTCCAATCGCCGGCAAAGAGAGAAAGGACTACGGAAAGAGCTCCCCGAGCATTATGCTATTGTTGCGAACAACTTCAATGGTCTTTTGCAAAGTGGCTTTTTTCAAAGGGAGTTAGACGTTCTAACAAATTTTGCATCATTATTTCACTCCAAAGACCGGAGAACGATAATAATTTTTATTGAGCGCGAAAATCCTTAATTGGTTGCTTACCAATGTCGACTCCACATCAAAACCTAACACGTTTACTATCATGAATGAAAGTCTTCGTTGCTACAAAAGAAGCTGCTTCGCAGTGTTTAATGGTGATGAACGAAGCCGTGAACGAAATACGTTAGTGAATCAGTAAAAATGTCAAATGATTTATCGCCGCGTTAAATTTCCATTGGATTTATATCTTTAATTATGACGGGAATGCTTTGATAACATTTTTTATTAAATTACGAGACATTTATCTCAAATATTATTTATCCGTATAAAATCATCTTATCGGTTCCGTACCTACAAATTTCATTATGGACTGGTTCCATATATGATGAAACCGTATGGATTTTTTGCTTCCAATACAACCGAAAGATGAATGTTTAACTTAGCCGCAGGAAACAAATTTGAAAGCATTCATTTTTTCAACCCTACCGAAAGGGGAAAATACTATTTACTCAAGTATTTCTCATTCGACCCCGGGCACATCAGTCCACGTCAACATTCACCGACGGAAGACGTAGCCCTATGGAACGTGTCCTTTTTGACAATAATTAACAGACAGTGCGTGAGGTTTAAAGGCTTTGAATTGGGGGATGAACCCCTTCTTTCATTTATCACATGTCTCATTTCCTGGTCTCTTTACTTCCGTAGCTTGCATTTTGGGTTGTTATTAACAGCTGCGCTACAACCGCACTCCTACTGTCGGCGAAATGTACAAAGACGACTTCGGTAGAATTCGTACGGAATTGAAAATATTTTAGTGTCTGTTTCAACATCATCATTCCGAAACTACTATTCAGATGGAAATAATTAATTTAGTTGAAAAACGTGACATGACGTGAAAGTCTGTTGAGGGGACGAAATTAAGCGGGTGGGACTTGCTGCTACATTAAGGCCATTTTTGGATTCTACGTGTTGAAACATTTCATTTCGGACATCTTCAAAATTTGGGTGATTATTTTTGAGTGAAAGCTATTTATTCCTAATTTATATTGTTATGATTCTCTACATCTTATGTTCATACTTGAGTTGACTCCAGCGTTGGGCACTTAAATATAAGAGATAAGCTTGAATACAGAGCTGTTGACATGAACAGGCCGGCCGATGTGAAAGGCAACGACGGTTTAAGGCAAACAGCGACCTTTGCATGTAAACACAAATATTTTTGTTTGCGCTACCATGCGGCGCAATGCTGCAAGCCTTATCTTTCACCGGTTGACCCAGAGCCAATAAATTCTGGGCTCATATTTTCCTCGACCTGTTCATTCTGTAATCCTACTTATCAGCCGCACTTTTTATGTGAGCGAGAAAACGTCGCGATGTGTTGACTTTTCTTCGAGTTGGGCGATTGTATACTAGTCGTTTATTTGGTACCTGGGCCTGTTTTTTTAAGTACTCTTCACATTTTCCCTCTTCCCTTTGCAATTTTCAAACTGGTCTGTGTTTTCGGAGCCAAACTATCGAAAAGTGATGAGTGAAAAGTTCAAAGTTGAAAAGTGAAAAGTACAAAGTGAAGAGGACGTTCTGGCTAGATTACCCTTCGATATTGAGAAAAATAGTTCCAACTATTTATTTTTCTCTCAGGTCTTGAAACCATCAACTATTAAGTATCACTAATAATTAAAAATTTATGCTCGCTTCAATCACATCCTCGAGAAAAAAAATCTAAAAATTTTTGTACATGTTTATTATTCCTTTTGACTTTTGCTTCGATAAGTTATGATATTTCATGAAAAAATATCC
>JASJUZ010000430.1:0-58444 GCA_037159825.1 Tupiocoris notatus | reverse complement strand
CCCTTCAAGTACATTGTTGCGTCCACCGCTACAATTACGGACATTTTTCGCATTTTTGATAATATGATAAGATCAGCCATTTTTTTAGATTCGATTTTTTTGCCAACGTTTTTCACTGTTTTAATGATTAACCTGTTTGGTGCCAGTTCACTGTTTCGTTGTTTAAAGAAAAAGCCGTTTAATAAAACAAATTTGCAGTATCGGTGGTATTTTTTATAGTTTTCTACCGTACGCAAAATCGTGGCGACCGTGACAGGACTTAGTAGCGGTTTTAGTATAGATTTATAGTCAAGTCAACGAGATGGCACCAACAATTCAGTCGGAGCAAAAGGTTAGAAGAGCCATTCGAACTTCATTCTCCAAGACTTGCAGGAGGATCGAGGGCTTATTATCAAGCGACGAGGAAGCTCGCGACATGAAAGAGTTGAGTTCATTGTTCGAGCTATTGGAAATTCGTTATGTCGAAATGCACGCTAAGGATGCTGTTATCAACACGTTGTTGGCCGAATCCACGACCGTCACTGAAGAAGACTTGGAAGCAGAACAAGAACATATCGATGAGTATTCTGTCAAATATTTCAAACTCAAACGTGATGTATCAGAGGTTCTCTCGAATTCTATGGCTAAAGACAACGTTTTAGACGATCGTGACTCATTGCATGCTTCAAGCGTAAATTCGTCCAAAAATGCTCGAAAATACAAGTTACCCCAGTTAAAACTGAAAGAGTTTGATGGAGAGCTGGGTAATTGGCTATCGTTTTGGTCCCAATTTGAAAAAATTGATCGTGATCCTGATCTTGATCCCTCAGATAAATATCAGTATCTGTTTATGGCCACTAAACCAGGATCTATTGCTCGCAAAGTTGTAGAAAGCTATCCTGGAACAGATGATATGTATGACCTGGTCACAAAGGCTCTTAAAGATAGATTCGGAAGAGTTGATTTACTCACAGAATTTTACATCCGTGAGCTGTTGAGTATGATCATCAATAATGCCATGTCTAGTGTCAAGATGTCAGTTTCGGCTCTTTATGATAAATTGCAGTGCCATTTGCGCAATTTGAATACGTTGGGGATTACTAATGAAAATTGTGCTCCAATTATACACCCACTTGTCGTTTCATGTCTTCCTCCCGATTTGTTGAAGGTTTGGGAACGTGATTGTGTTCCATCGATTAAAAGAAATAAACCTGATGCTGGTTCGAAAGAATTTTTACCGAATTTAATTGATTTCCTTCGTGTTGAGGTCGAAAGTGAGCAAAAGGTCACACTTGCCGCCTCCAAGTTCGGAATGGAACATGACGATCAACGTTCATTGAAATCGAAGGGGCATCGAAGAGACCCGCGCCCTACAGCTAGTCAACACGATGGTATGATTCCTTCGGCAGCAGGTTTGTTATCGACCGCCAAGAATGGTAAGGAGGAATGTATATTTTGTTCTAACAGTCATCGTTCTC
This sequence comes from Tupiocoris notatus, assembly GCA_037159825.1. Classification (NCBI taxonomy): domain Eukaryota; kingdom Metazoa; phylum Arthropoda; class Insecta; order Hemiptera; family Miridae; genus Tupiocoris; species Tupiocoris notatus. Next base: position 56,987 of record JASJUZ010000430.1, on the reverse strand, counting down.
AAGATTGTGGAAAAGCCCTATCAATGAATGTGGAAGAGCGCCGTAAAATTGTTAATGAAAAAAGGGCATGTTTTTGCTGCCTACTCTTGAATCATTCTGCTAAATATTGTCGGAATAGACCGAGGTGCATAGTTTGCGGTAAACCACACTTTCCTATCCTGTGCAATCAATATGCGAAACCAACTGAAGCCAGTGTTACTAACCCAAATTCGTCTGCTCTGTGTAACAACGTCGAGATAACCAAATCAATGACTAATTTTGCAAGTTGTAAAGTATTTTTGCAAACTTTAGTAGTTCTTGTTGAGGGGAACGGATTTTCCTACAAAGCTAGAGCTTTACTCGATTCAGCTTCACAGCGATCATATATCGTTAGTGATTTAGCTAAGAAAGTTGGTTACATTTCGCAAAGGCAAGAGTTCGTTCAACATGCACTATTTGGGGGCGTTTCTACTGGAGTAGTAAAGCACGGCGTTTTCAAGGTATTTCTGTCCAGTATTGATAATGCGTACCGTTGCAATTTTGATGCGCTTGACCAAGAAAAGATTTGCGATGGTGTTTCTCCGATTAGTCAAGGGCCTTGGATACAAGAATTGTCTAAAGAAAAGATTTTGCTCTCTGATGTTAATTCAACTGGTCCTATCGAAATTTTATTAGGAGCAGATATTGCTGGAAAGTTGATAACTGGAAATGTCAAACCGCTCAAAGCAGGACCAGTGGCAATTGAAACCCTTTTAGGATGGACCCTAATGGGAAAAATTTCAGGATGTGATCACAATGAAGAAAATGTTGCTATGCTTGTTACCACCATGCTAACAAAAGACATATCCATTGCAGATTTGTGGAGTTTGGACGTTTTAGGAATCTCTGATCCATCGGAAAGGCAAACCAAAGCTGATATGGATTTACAAACTCAAAAACACTTTGAAGAGACCGTTTCAGTCAACGAAGAGGGTCGCTTTGTTGTTCACCTGCCTTGGATTTCCGACCATCCAGCTCTTCCTTCAAATTATGGCATATCATGGAAGCGGCTGCAAACCACTGTGAAGCGATTGAAGAATGAGGGATACTATGAGGCCTACGATCAAATTTTGGAAGACTGGCTGACTGATGGTATAATCGAAGAGGTCACCCCTGACAGAGGGCAAACCCCTGGTCATCATTATTTGCCTCATCGTCACGTCGTTAAGCTAAACAGTTCAACTACTCCTGTAAGGCCTGTCTTTGACGGTTCAGCTCATGAATGTGGTTTTCCTAGTTTAAATCAGTGTCTTCATAAAGGTCCTAATCTCATTGAAAAAATCCCCTCTGTTTTGGCCCAATTTAGAAAAAAGAAAATTGGTGTAGTCGGGGACATCAGAAAGGCATTTCTTCAGATATCTATCGCGGAAAGGGACCGAAATGTTTTGCGGTTCTTTTGGCTCGACAAATTTGGAAAACTAAAAGTATATAGACATTGTAGAGTTGTTTTCGGTATTTCTTCTAGCCCATTTTTGCTTGAAGCATCGATAAAACTTCACCTGGAAAATGTACAAAATCAGTGTAAGGCGGGAAACTCAAGTTGGAAAATTGAAATTGTTGAGCAACTAATTCGCAGTTTTTATGTTGATAATTGTGTCACTAGTTGTGATAATGAATCCCAGGCTCAATCGTTCATTGTTGATGCATCAAGCATCCTGATGGAAAGGCTATTCGAGCTCAGAGGGTGGGAGTTGACCAATTCGGAAATCAACTTTCTCACACCTACAAATGTATTGGGTCTTTTGTGGAATCGAAAGGCAGACACATTGTCTGTTAACTTGGAAAGCCTCACATCAATGGTCATAGAAAAGACAACGAAGAAAACAATGTTGAGTGCTGCCCATCGCTTATTCGACCCAATAGGATTTACTTGCCCTGTTGCTTTAATTCCTAAACTTTTGATTCAACAGGTGTGGACACTGGGAATTGGATGGGACGAAGAGGTTCCTAATGACATCGATGAAAAATTTAAGAAATGGATCAAGGAGATCAAATACCTAGAAAATTTGAACATTCCTCGTTGGATTTATCAATCGGATGTGCCAAATGAAAAATTGTCACTACATGTTTTTTCTGACGCATGTATCACCTCCTATGCAGCGGTGATATTTTTGAGAGTGCAGCTCGAAGAATCCGTTAATGTACAACTGATAGCAGCCAAGTCAAGAGTAGCACCTATAGGGGGGTCTGCCAAAAAAATGACGATACCCCGTCTGGAATTGTTGGGTGCATCCATAGCTGCAAGATTGTATCAAACTGTCAAACTAGATTTTGGATTTGAAAATGTTATGACCTCGTTCTACACAGACGCAAGTACTGTCTTGGCTTGGATCATCCGTCACGAACCCTGGGACGTATTTGTGAGCAATCGAATTAAAGAAATTCGAGATTTGACTGCAGGTTGTGAATGGAAACACATTCCAGGGACTGAAAACCCAGCGGATGTACCATCCCGTGGAACTACTGCTAAGAAACTTGTAGATTTGCGTTGGTGGGAGGGCCCTGATTGGCTCCGACTGTCACCCGAGTTTTGGCCTCGATCTGAAGTCGAATTTAATGAACAAGAGATCAAAGCTGAAAGGAAGAAGTCGGTTGTATCCTCGATGTTTTGTTGCAACACCGAGCGAGGTTGGTTTTATCGCTACTTCTCCCAACACACCAAGATTGTACGATTAATTGGTTGGATATCTCGATTCAAGAAAAATGCTCTTTGTAAACCTGGTGACCGAATCCATCAAGACTTGACGAAAAAGGAGTTTGAAGAAGCACAATGGAAAGCAGTATATTTGGTACAACAAGAGTCGTTTGAAGGAGTTTCAGATCCTAAACTTTCAAGTCTGCTTCCATATGTGGATGAACTCGGAATAATTAGACTCCGCACCAAGGTTTCTAATAGAGATGACTTTCCTGATTTCTGTAATCCGGCAGTGTTGCCGAGTACAGATCATCCCTTTGTTCATCGTTTGGTGAATCACGTTCACATCGAATGCTGTCATGCAGGGACTCAGTTTGTTTTGTCGCAATTGAGGCAACAGTTTTGGGTTTTAGGTGGAAGACGTTCTATACGAAAGGTTATTAACAGCTGCCAGAGATGCAAGCGTTATTTAGCCAAACACGCGGAAACAGAGCCATCACCGCTGCCACCAAACCGAGTTCGTTTTGCTAAAGTTTTTGAGATTACGGGCGTTGATTTAGCTGGTCCCTTATTTCTTAAAACAAACAGCGGTCATATCAAGAAACACTGGATTTGCTTGTTTACCTGCGGGGTTTATAGGGCATCGCATCTAGAATTACTTTCTTCACCATCGACGGAAAGTTTTCTGCTGGCTTTGAGAAGATTTATGAGCCGACGCGGAAGGCCTCAAACCATTTATAGCGACCAGGGAACTAATTTCATCGGCGCTGACAACGCATTCAAGAAAGTGGATTGGAATTTGATACATCAGTATAGTTCGGTTCGTCGCATTGAGTGGCGTTTTAACCCTCCTTCATCGCCATGGTGGGGTGGTTGGTGGGAGAGATTAATCGGACTGTTAAAAAACCTCCTTAGGCGTATTTTAGGACGCTCTTCAGTCACTTATGAGGAGATGGCGACAATTTTGTGCGACTGCGAAGCAATAATTAATTCACGTCCTCTTACTTATTTGTCACAGGATTCTCAAGACTTGGCTCCATTGACTCCAGGTATGTTTCTGCAAGACGTCGAGGAAGTGGGAAACGCTGACTTGGATTTAATCGAATCTACGGACTTGTGCAAGCGGTTCAAGTACAGGCAAGAATTGAAGCAAGTCTTGTGCCGTCGTTTTCGAGACGAATACCTTGGGCAGTTGAAACTACTTGCGAATCACAGTAAGAAGAGGGAACTACAAATTGGAGAGATAGTCTTGATAGGTAACGACTGCTCTAAGCGACTGGATTGGCCGTTGGCGAGGATAACTGATTTGATCAAAGGTGCAGATGGCCACATACGCTTAGCTCGAGTTCGGACTGCCAAGGGAGAACTAGTTCGACCACTGCAACGGCTTTACCCCTTGGAGTTGGACATCACTGCTCAAGAGACTGATCAGCAATCCTTTGCTGATAACCTCCGGGAATCTCTGAAGGAACCTCAAGTCGAGGACAGAAGCCCAAGTCCTCTGCTGGAGACTTCTCAGGAGTGTGATTTTAGGACAACTCGTCGAGGCAGACTGATCCGAAAACCTCAGAAATTTAACCTTTGAATTCAATTGATTTTGTGAATAATTCTGGTACCTATTTGTCTAAAGAAGTTTTTTTATTGTTGGATTTTGTATTTATAGTTGTTTTGAGCTTGATCTGAGCTGTAAATTTTTTGTCTCATAACTCAAAATTTAGGTGGGAGGATGTTGCGTCCACCGCTACAATTACGGACATTTTTCGCATTTTTGATAATATGATAAGATCAGCCATTTTTTTTTGATTCGATTTTTTTGCCAACGTTTTTTCACTGTTTAATGATTAACCTGTTTGGTGCCAGTTCACTGTTTCGTTGTTTAAAGAAAAAGCCGTTTAATAAAACAAATTTGCAGTATCGGTGGTATTTTTTTATAGTTTTCTACCGTACGCAAAACCATCCACTGATTTGGGTCTCTTGGTCAACATACCGGATACTTTGATCCCATTGATCTACCTTACAAAACTCAAATAATGGCCTACACCATTGCTGGTTACTAAATTGCACCAATTCACTCTTTCTTTATTTCTCTAACGATAATAGAGTGATGATTTCCTGAAGCGTATCGCATTCACACTGAATGAGAGAATCCGAACCAAATTTCAGAAATTCGCCAATTGTTTGTGCATTAAAATGAAGTTATTTGGCCTTCAAAACCATGTTATTTATTGAAAATTTAACGCTGAATTCAAATCTTCTAACGAGAATGCTATGACTAACGTAGTTTTTTTTTCTACAAGCATAAATAGTCAAAAAAACGTGATTTTGAAACAAATTTTTGGAAATACGGCCTAAAAAGTATCTACTTTTAGTCCAATCAATACCAAATTTGAATCACGTAAACTAGACTCAAATTTGAACAGTTTAAGTTTAAAAACGATGGAAAAACAGTTTTGGTTTGGAAGTTATGAGGTCTGAAACACAGGTCCATTAAAACATTGATTGCTCCCTTATTATGCCACCTAAACTTGATTTTTTACCATCGTTAGAAAGCTCTAGCTAAGTGCTTTCAAGTGCAATAGTGTTCATATTTTTTTTTCTCGACGTGGTTGGGAACGGTGCTCGAAAAACCTCAAAAAAGTGAAAATTGGCATCACGTTTTTTGTTACACTTTCTTCTTTACACGCTATATTAGAATGCCGAACAAAAAATTGGAGCTAGGCCCTTGTAGGCAGATAAATTATGAACAAAATGACACCAGAAACAAAACAATCGAGCAAGTATTCCTGAAGTTATAAGCTTGCAAAGTCAAAACTTCCTTTTTTCGCGAAAATCACGTTTTCCGGCGTTTCTCCGCGTCTGGAGACGTAACTACTGGATGGACTCAATTGAAAAAATTATGGACCTACCTGGATAGTAACCCTTTCAAACAAAAAAAAAAGTAACCCGATCGGACGTACAGGAGCTGAACGCCGGTGGACAACACATACCGAAAAAAAAAAAAAATCCCGCTAGACGACCATAGTAACCTCCTCCTTGTTTCAAGTCGGTTAAATGAACAAAGGCGAGTAAAGCCTGTCGAAGTAAACCATCTTAAATTATAAATTGTTTACTTATGTAATGACATAGGTATAACATATATTATATAGGTAACACATTAGGTATATACCTGATATTCGTTATACCTCACAGTAACCCATTTAGGATAAATTACATACACAAAATTTCATGATGCATAAACCATTCTAACCTACATTGATACTGGTGATGGACATGAGCATATGCTGGCACACTTATCCGAACTTGGATTTATCCAAATGACTGTTGGCAGATAATAGTATGATAATAAGCAATAAGATAATATCATGCAGAGATGGTCGTGTAGAACTTCATGAAATCAAAACATCATATTTGAATATTTCTCGTGGTCGATCGGTCATCGAATTTCGGCACAGTTAGGTAATTTTCACTGCCATTGTCGAAATGAATAAAACATTTTTTTGATTTCGGAAGCATTCAATAAATTCCGAAAATCGAGTTCTAATTCCACTCAGTCAATCGAAGGAATTCGTTTGAGTCAACAGAAATCCACGTTAGGTCTCAACAGAGAATAGTGTAGAATACAGGTTGAATAGCGGGAAAAGCTACAGCAAACAAGAAAATCGACGGATGACAGATCTCGAGAAAAGGAATTGTACATGTTCTAGTAGAAGTGCCCATTGAACTAGAGAGGTCCTCAATATTTCCTCCTCGGCATTTCCTTGCAGAAAAGAGCTTCCTGGCAGTCGAATTTGCCCTTCTTTTCACACTTTTCGAAGTCGTATTGCTCGGAGTCGGCCTCTTTGCCTCAAGCCATCACACGGATTCAAGGGAAGGAGCTGGACGACCGGGACTTGGGGTAGAGGCCATCTGCATACTCACCGGCCTAAGGGAACCTTTAAACGTCTGAATAGCTGAAGAGTGGGGGTGAATCGGGAATGGGTTCCTTTTGGGAGCTACTTGAGCTCTACAGAGAGGGGTTCCATTGAGGCACTGGTGCCAAACTTCCATTGTGAGATTCAAAGTGAATGAGATTTAACCCTCCTTCCGAGCAACACGAACCTTCAACCAGAAGGGTATCTTATAAACAAGCACTTCAAAATTTCATTTACATCTATCAGTTTGTTCGGGTCGCGGTTCGATTGCCAAGGTTGCACCGCGTAACGTCCAATCCATCCGTGATAGTAATTATACCGAACATTTTTTAACGTTCCTATCGAAAAACCGATTGGTAACTCTATAGGGGAAACTCCATAGCAACTATTGTAATTTTAATAATTTTTATTTTTCTTAATTTACAAATTGAAAGCTAAATTTTTAGCCTAATGGTGCAGTTGAAGAGAGTGTTTGACGAGCATTCCATCGAGTGTAGAACGATTTTTATAGCTCCAAGAACCCTCATACCGAATTTCTGATCTCCCAAATTCAACACAAAAGCTGCGATAGCTCGAGAACCGATGAAGATATCGACCTTGCAATGGTCTCATTTGATTCAGCCTCCAAAAATGTTCGGAAAATATGAATTTTCTCCCCCTGAAAACCCTCCAAAAATACCCTTAAAACTGAGCTAGCAACTTGATTCAAGAATTGGGCCGTTGTGAGACCGAGATGGATTTTTGATGAAGATTTCAAGAATTTAGCTATTATAGTTTGGCCGGAAAAGTGTTGACGGCGTACGGCAGACAGACAGAATTTCTGATACGGTGTTTTCTCTTATTGTTACCAATCTGTTGTTTGGTGGAATAATTACGTGCTATCACAAAAGGATGTTCTTCTTACACCATTATTGAAGCAAAGCAATGATAAAGCACTGTACAATCATTTACACGTTTTTATGACGATAGTTTTTGTGCCATAGCAAAGACATAAAAATGTCAAAATTCTATTTTCACAACTATGCTAACTACGTGGATTGTGCTATGTATGTGCAAGCCGACGTCATATCGCAAAGGCTAATTAGCATCGTAGGACACTGGAAAGCAAAGAGGCGCACAGCTAGCCCCAGAAATAACCGTTCGGCACAACCGGCTCGCAAAATGGATCGGTTCCTATCCATCACCTGGCCCACAGGTAAAAAGCCCTTCATTTCTACCACATAGATGCTGGGAAGGGTAGGATGTTTTGCTGCAACCCGGTGAGGTCGATTTCACGGGGGATGATCACCGCTCGGAGGCGCTACCGAGTGTAGAGCACGGGGACGCCTAATGAACCAATTACCATCCTCGTTCTGTGGCTGAGAGTCCGTCATTCATAACTTCATCTCCACGCCTTTAGTTTCTGCTGGCCAGGATTAATCCTGGGCTTCTTCTACGAAGCGTTTTTGTACCTCCTTTCCGTCTCCGTATTATTTTAAATATACACTTGATTTGCCTAAGTCAATCGCATCAATCGTATTCCGTTGAAAAGTTTTCCGAATTAATCATTTTTCCTTTAGACCAAAGTTTCCCGTTCCTCTTCTAGCTGCATCCCACCATCAAGGCGATCTCCTTTAGACAGATTTATGTAGTAGTGTACAGTGTAGCACAAATCTTTCTCACTCAAGGTACTCTTATTGTTCGAATGATCTGTTGCATGGGGACTGTATGTAAAGAGTATTCCATTTCGATCGTTCTGAATAATAAAACATAACAGAAATTTGACATTCATTTCTACCCCACAAATCACTTCGATTCAGTGCCTGTTCGAAACTTGCGAAACTACGTCGATTCATCATTATATGCATATTCATTGAATTGGCCGTCTGCGTGAAATTATGAAATGAGATGAAATAACCCCCACTTTCGCGTCCTGCGGTGAATCACTGAAATCATAGTAGGTTTAATCCATTATTAATATCTCCTCGATTATTTTCACGGTCCATATTTACGCAAACCACAGTGCCGCCGTTTGCATTCGATCGTGATTGGGATTTTATTCAGGATAAGCGGGGATGAAGTATTCTAAAAAAAATCGGGTTTCCTTTCTTTACCTATTGAAAAAATTCTTAATAACCTCGTTCAAAAAGAGCCTTTTGCTCCAGTTGAAAATCCTATTATACCTATGCTGTAGACGGTACTGTACTACCCTACTCACGCTTCCTTCATGACCATACTTCTTCGTTCCTTTTAGATTTCACAGTTTCAATTCTATGTGTGAAACTCTTTTCTTCCTCAAACCTTGCATGCCATCATCCATTTTGCTACAGCACGAGAGGTGACTGTGAGATCCGTGAAAGGGAACGACTATGAAGGCCGTGCTGAGGTGAAAACGGATACGTGAATAGAGAGGAGAGGAGAATATACTGGCGGGCCAATCATATAGGTATGTGAGGAAACATGAATTAAACATGACTTCCACTTCCACCAGAACTGGACCGCACATGCCATGGCTACTTGCCGACCTCCCTTGAAAGAGAATTACGAGCAAAAATAGAAGGTTATAGTAGCCCGTGTTTGCTTGCAAGCCATAGCGAACCGTCCCATTTCCGATGAAGCTCAGCTTGTCTTTCTTTCATCAAGCAGCGCGGTGCCAATATGAGAGAATGGCAATGAAAGCACAGAAGTTGCTGTCCCCTCCTTTATGAACAGGCAAGAGGTATAATCCTCAAAGGCCTTGAAGACGCGAAGCATTTCATCCCTAATCAACATGATGCAACAATGTATCGTTCCTCGACTCCACACCTAATTTTAACCTCGCTCTTTTACTTTGGAAATATCCTCTTGAAATATAGGCATACTGAGCAACATAAATAGCCACTCTTAGCGAACAAAAATTGTTACGAGCAGATCACACACCATACTGCTATTCAGCCCACGAAGTCAGTGGATGTTGTTATTGAGATATGGATCGGGACAAACCTTATGAACGGATCATATTATTAATGTGAATACTCTTCAGCAGGGTTTACGGGCATCCGTGAAATTGTTGATGCGTTTTGCGTTAAATCCGAGAAAACATAGAGGGGACTTGTAAGAATCATGAAAACTCATGATATTTATATTCTTACTAGTACAGAATCTATAGACTTCTCCAATACAATATAAGAGAGGCGCCGTCTCCAAAAGATGATCAATCTGGAGGTGATTCAGAGGTGAATGTAGTCTTTTAATCATGTGGAAATGAGAAATAGTAATTTTTATATTATTAGGGGAGGTGTTCAATCCAATTAGGAAGTGTTCAGGTCAATACTAGTAGTAATGTCGGTGTAGGTAGTCCTTAAAATGTGCAGTTGGGAATGAGTTGTTGCGAAGTTGGGACATTATTGTTATTCTTTCCTTTTCAGAGTTTATTTTATAGGAAAATAATTTTGAAGTCGGATTTATTAGTTTTTAAAGTTTTTTCCCCCTCTTTTTAGTATCTAACAATCATGGACAACTCTCTTCACAGAATTTTCCCAAGCTTTCATTATTGTGTTGTGTCACTTACTACTAACCGACCAAACAAAATTAATAAATCAGTTGAACACTGAAGCTCTGAACTATGATTTTCTAACTGCTTTCAATGTTATTATGTTGATTGAGAGTTAGAACTTTTGAAATAGTCCATCCATTGATTTGGGACTCTTGGTCAACATAACGGATGCTTTGATCCATTGATCCACCTTACAAAACTCAAATAATTTACCACACCATTGTTGGTTACTGAAATATACTAATTATTCGTTCTTTATTTCTCAACCACAGTAACCTCCTCCTTTTGAAGTCGGTTAATTATTCCGAACATTTGTGAACATTCCCACCGAAAAACAGATTAGTAACTATCGGGAAAAACTTCGTAGCAACTATAGTAATTTCAATTATTTTTATTTTTCTTGATTTCTTTCTTGATTTTTATTTTCCTTGATTTTTTTTCTTGAAAGCTAATTTTTTTTTTGCCTAAAGGTGCTTACAGACCAAATTAATGTTAGTGAAAACAAATGTTATTAACATAAGATGTTGATAACAATAATGTTTGTAACAAAATGAGATGATCTAGAAAATAATTATGTTACTAACATTGTTGGCAACAATGTCGTCAACTTTTTTATTGCCAACAATTCTTCCTTCTGTTTTATTTGGGTCTAGTTCTCTAACAATGTTATCCACAATGTTAGTCACAAATGCCAGTTTGTTATCGCTCGTTTGTGGCTCGATAACAAAACTCTGTGTTGCCAACAATGTTACTAACAATGTTGACGGAAAAAATAACAATGTTACAGAAAATGTTGCCAACAATGTTTCCAATAACATTTCGGGGGAGGTATTGTTATCACCATTTTTCAAGTGCCGTAACAATGTTATTAACGATTCCTCGCCCGATGTTGATAACATTGCTGCCAACAATGTTGCGTTCGGTGTGAAAGGAAAGTTATTGAAAAATGCTAATAACATTGTTTTCAACAATGTTATCGTCCGGTCTGTAAAGGCCTTAACGATGCAGCTGAAGAGAGTGAGGACCATTCCAATGAGTATAGAACGATTTTTATAGCTCCAAGAACTCTCGAGTTATACCCTCATGTCAAATATTTGAAAATCTCCCAAATTGGACACAAAAGCTGCGATCATCGGAGACCCAATAAAGCTATCGACCCCGCGATGGTCTCATTCGATTCAGCGTCCTAAAATCTATAAAATTGTTACTAAGTACACCTTCTTCTAGAAAACGTTGGAAAATACGAATTTTCTTCCCTTCAAAACCCCTCAAAATACCCTTCATATTGAAACAGCGATTTGGGGGATGAATATTGAGCCATTTATTTGATTCTGGTGAACATTTCAAGAATTTGCTTTTATAGTTTCGTCAGAAAAGTGTTGACGGCGCACGGACAGAATTTTTTTTATTGAATATTCGGATTCTACGTGCTTTGAAAAGTAAAAAATCAAATCTTGAGGGGGTTTTGGAAAAAATTTCAAATTTTTTGTTCAAATTTAATTAGGTATATTCCGATTCGTTTTATTTGAAGTTTTTTCATTCTTCGCGCATAGTCAATTATTTTAGTAACAAAATTAAATTGGCTCTAATCAATCGCATCGCCAAAATCTGTTACCGAATAAAAGATGGGGTTACTATGTGATCTATGCACTCCACTGGTTTTTAATTAGCTCCACCTTATGGAGAGTAGTTGAGTACGCACTACCGCATGAAACCATGGAACAGTAAACCTTACAGCACGAGGGACTGCACCAGTGCACAATAGATTTGCTATCACCTGTGTGCATAATGCGCGCATCGTTCTCTGGTCTAAGAGAGACAGTTCCAGCATTATCAAATTTAATTTTACTGTTTCAGAAAGAATCGACTATGGGAGATAAGCTCCATCTGCATGTCGAACGCACAGTTCTAGAACCATGCGGCTGATTTTAACCTGTCTTTATACGCTCTGCTGCATCAGATTTGACGGTAAGCTATTATGTTAGTACGTCATCCGCTCTTCGATTCTATCGGTGGTTCAATTAAATAATTAATGTCTTTGGAACGTGGATATTTTTGCAAATTTTGGTAACGTGAAGTCGCTAGATATGATATCATGTATTGATTAGTAAAACTAGTGGTGTATATAGACTCCAATGTATTTACTTCAATGTTAGAGTCGATAAAAGGTGTGACCAATTGTTAAATCAAGCATCTCATACCAAGGCCGAAACGTTAGTTGAATACAACTGTTGTTTAAAAAAACTAGCCAAGAAACCCAAGAATGGAAAAAGGCGAATTGCGGCTGGTTCGAGTCGTAACGACAATAAGCAAATCGAAGAATATATAAATCCTTATCTCTCGGAAGTACTGTGTGTTCTAGGAGGAGGAGCGAGAAACGTTCAAGTAAAGCAGAGACAGGACACACATGAGCTGTACCGTCAGGCAAAAAATTAGCTTTTAACGAGGAAATTAAGAAAAATAAAAATGATTAAAATTAAAATAGTTGCTACGGAATTTTCCCCGATAGTTACCCATCTGTTTTCGGTTGGAACGTTCACAAATGTTTGGAATAATTACGATCACAAATAGATAGTCTTCTTAAATCATTATGGAAGCGTAGGAATAATGAACCACTGTAGAATCATTTGCGGCGTTTTAGCATCATATAAATTTGTAGCATCATATTGTCGCTAGTCGAGACCATTAGATGCGTCGATTTTATAAATTAACCAATACTCCTCATGGCCACCGTGGAGAAACGGTGGTTGAAGCAACAACTCGCTATTATCGACGCGTGAGTTTGATTTTCGGAGGAAGTGCTAAAGGTGTGGCACGATAAATGCATCATCTACGATTTCCCTCGTTTTCAACGCGTTGTAAGGCCATATTCCAGTTTGTATTCGTTGAATATTATCATCACCATTGAGAAATATGCTTTTAAATTATGGTATGTGTCGACTGAAAGCTTCAAACGAGAATTATCTTAAATAATTTTGTTACCGAGCGTTGTGGCTTTAAGTTGATCTCTCCAATTTACGAGTTCTAGTCGCTGATTAAATGTTCATAAATGACTCACCATTAATCGAAGTCAGTGCCTAGTCGAACACTAACCACTGTTTAGAAATGATCAAGAATGATAGAAAATTGAGTGTATTGATTCCTCTGGATTAAATACACTTACTCTAATTTGAGAATAATAAAGTTCAGACAAAATCGTCAGAGGTTAGAAGATGCACACACAGCAAGTCGAAGTAGCCAGAAGCCAGCAAGCAAGTGAAGAAGGTTCAGCTTCGCCAAAGCCAGCTGTCCCCAAAGAAGCTCTTCAAAAAGTCCATAGTCATGTACACCGGGGCCGCTTTATTGGCAGTACAAGTGAAGGCAGCATCATTCCCCACGTAGGTAACTGGAGTGCTCCACTTGGCAACATACTTGGTGAAGCATGCTCCCTTCAGTAGGTACTTGCAGTTCTTGTCGAAGGGTACTCAGACCTGTGAACTCTCGTAAACAGAAAAGTTGTAATTCATGGTGCTATCACACTTTGAAGATTATTTTCCAATACTCCCTCCTCTTCAAAGTAAGAGACCAGCACAAATTACTATCCCAGATATACAATACACCATTTTACAAAATCAAGGTTGTTCAAGTAATTATTCAGATACACTCAAGAACCATTCCAGGTCATTTAGCACAAGGATGACAACATGGAATCTTAGCTATACTCGAAAGACTGAGACTCAAATGCAAGAGCCTTCTATCCATTTTTTTTCCTTTTCTAGAATTGAAACATTTACGCAAAATTACCAGTAAACCAGTGTTAGAGAAGCATGTGATTAATAATTATTGACAAGGAGTAAGCAATAGAAGAAAAACAGACAAAAGCATATAAATAAATGAATAGAAAAACTGTATTTTTAGAACGAACTTGTCCATGAAACAAAAATTAAGACATCATTGCCGAAAGAAAGAATGCACCATCTGCTGGAATATCTTATTCAATTTTGTGAATCCAGCTGAGCCAAACATCTTCTTTTTTTTCGAATTATTCCAAAAATTCTTCTCAATTCCAGGGATCTCCGTCTGTGAAAAAATAACAGTTATTCATTATACTTTGTCAATAATTTTTCTCGGAAGCAAACAAATTTTTCTAAGGGAAGTGCTTTAGTAAGACAGTCAGCTATCTGGTTTACTGTCGAGACCCACTCTATATGAACTTCTTTCCTTTTATACATTTCATGGACGTAATGCATGCAAAGTTTAACCACATGTTTTAGAGTTCGTGAGTCATTAGTCATAGCGACAGCAATAGCAGGTGCACAATCACATTTTAATGTGGGAAGCATGTCTAGACCAATCAAGAATTTACACAGGCTACGAATGCTTGTTAATTCCTTACATGCCTCTGACATTGATATATATTCAGCCTCGCACGTAGAAAGAGCAACGTGGGCTTGTTTTTTTGACTTCCATGATATAAGATCTCCAAATAATTTAACCGAGAATCCAGTAGTCGATCTACCATCAATGGCACTGGTACCGAGAGATGAATCTGAGTATGCAACAATGTCCTCCGTTTTACCAGAGAACAATATTCCATAATCGGCTGTCCCCTTCAGATACTTAAGTATTTTGAGAACACACTTCCAATCAGCTAGTGTGTAACACACCTGTTTCCTACTCATAAAATTGACAGCAAAAGAGATATCCGGCCTTGTTCCATTTTGGATATATAAGAGAGAGCCTATCAATTCCCGATATGGAACTCCTGGACATGACTCATGTTCTTTTGTCAATTTAGACTGGGTATTCAGCGTACAGGTAGCAGGGGTCATAGGTACTTGGCTAATTTCACTTTCAGGTGGGAGAAATTTTTCAATTAATTTCTCAATCGCAGTTTTTTGGTGAATAAACATAAGTTTCTCGGATTCATTTCTGATAATCTCGAACCCCAAAAATTTTTTCGGAGCACCTAGATCTTTGATTTTGACCTCCTCTTTTATCATACGAATCACCTCACGGGCCTTGACATCGTCATTTGACGCCAAAAGACAATCATCTACATAGACAATCAAAAATACGTATGTAGCACCCTTTTGCCATTTAAAAATGCACGTCTGGAAAGGGTATGTCTCAAAGCCTAGTTTTTGAAGCACGCTACTAAATTTTTTGTACCATAGGTTAGGCGACACTTTTAATCCGTAAAGGGATCTCTTGAGACAACACACACATGAATCCTTCAGATCAAGTGGAGCGTCATTCAACTCCACAAGACCCTCTGGAACACACATATAGACAGGTTTCTCGAGAGTCCCATGCAAAAAGGCAGTGGTCACATCAAGCTGATATAGATGTAAGCCTAGTCTATTTACCAATGATAAGAAAAGTCTCACATCGTTAAGACGAGCAACTGGAGCAAAAATATCAGATATTAAGTATTTGTTCGAATCGGCAAACCCTTTGATAACTAGACGGCTTTTGTATCGAAAAGTACCATCAGGTTCAGTTTTTCGTTTATGAACCCAACGTGACTTTATAATTTTGGTACCAGGAGGTAGACTTGACCTGGGCATTAGTTCCCAAGTGCCCATTTCTTCTAATGAGTCAAGTTCACTGCGGATAGCTTCTTCCCATAAGTCTCTATCAGGAGAAGACATGGCCTCCTGGTATGACGAAGGCTCTACATATTCACATTCTTTTTGCAAAGCTACAACATCATTTGGGCTCTCACCAGTGCTCTGATCCTGGTCATCACCCATATTTAGGATTTCTACAAGTGGTTGAGGGTAATCTCTAATCCTATCACCATACACTATTGATTCAATGCATTTTACATCACAGGAATTTACTAAAGTTTTGTGTTGTTCTGAAAATATCACATAACCTGTTTCAGTGCACTCAAGTAGGTAACCCTTCTTCGCATTCGGGGCAAATTTAGATTTATTACCTGTATCAACAAAATGCACGAGACAACCAAAGCGTTTTAAAAATTTCAGATTAGGTGAATAGCCTTTCACCTTTTCGAATGGACTAGAAAAGTTGTTGGTAGAATGAGGCATTCTATTATGTACAAAAGTTACATAATTCAACGCATGTCCCCAGAAAGAATTAGGCATTTTGGCAGAGAGAAGGTTTACCCTTACTTTGTGTTTGATCTCTTGGTTCACTCTCTCCGCGCAGCCATTTTGCTGAGGTACATGTGGTTGGCTTGGCTCCCAGGCAATACCTTTTTCCAATAATAACTTTTTCATTTCCACAGTTTGAAATTCTAATCCTCTATCTGATCTGAGATTATACACACTTTTCGGCTCAGAAGTTATAGATTCTATTTCCCGGAGACATTGCCCTAATGCCAAATGAACTCCCTTTTTATTTTTCATGGTATAGGCAAAAACATAACGTGAGAAGTCACATACAAATATCACAACGTAAGAGTCCCCTGTTCTAAAATTTGAAGGACTGATAGGCCCCATGAGATCCGAATGTAATCTAGAAAAAGGCTTTTCAGCCCTATGTCGTTCCAGAGTATGTGATTTTCTAATTGTATTAGCCTGGTGGCAGTCCTCACAGTTTAAGATGTCGTTAGTGAATTTAACATACTTGAGTTCAGGTAGGAACTTCTTAGCAGCCTCAAGGTACTGTTTGGATGCATGATTCATACGTAAGTGCCAAACAATACCTGAGCTTTGTAATGAACTGTAATTACTTTCCAAGTTAGCATTGTCGAATTTTGAAATTTTGAAATCCAGGCTATCTACCTTGCTATTTGTATCCACAATTTTATTTGAATTCTCAGTCTCCCTCCCTCCCAGCATTGTGGTGTCCACTTTTGACATACCCTTGGCAAGGGACAATCTTCTCCCTCCCAGGTTTGTGGAGTCACAAGGCTGATCCTGAGAAGTAGAAAGAACTGATTCAAATTTCGGCCTTTTAAATTCTAAATTAGTTTTCTGATTCAGTGCTATTCTCTTAGGAAGAGCAGGAGCTAGTTGTAAATCAATCCACCAGAGATTGTTACGAAAATAACCACTTTTTAGAACTGCTCCAGACAGGGCATCTACAAAATTGACCTTATCTTTTGAAAACACCACATTCATTCCAGCTTGAGTCACTTTTCGAACGGAAAAGAGATTAGAAGAAAGACCTGGTGTGTACAGAACATTTCGCAGCGTTGAGCATCGACCGTTACTAATAAAATTGATCTCCCCACTGTAACAAACTGACAAATCAGCACTGTCATCTCCATTCGCACATTTAAATATTCTTGGATGTGGCAATCGTCTGAAATTGGTCAGATTCTCCTTAGATGCTGTCAAATGTTCAGTACACCCCGTGTCTACAATTGCAGTAAAACAGTTTTTACCTTCTGATAGGTGAAAAGCTTGTCCAGATCCATCCTGTTCAGTCATAAAATTCAAGGAGCTTACGTGTTCCACCTCATCGTTGCCCATAGTGACCCAAACGTCCTTGGTCTCAGGTCCGTCTTTTGACCCGATGATGGCAAATATTGCGTCCGGATGTGAATTGAATTCCTCCGAAAGTTTTTTTGCTTGTCCCAAAGGCATTTTAAACAACTTCGGCCGCTTTGCCGACGACGATGACTGTCCTTGAGTTGGATTGGACGCATATTTGGACTTGGGAAAGGGTCGGGCTGAATGTTTTCCGCTAAATGGTTTGTGTGGAAAAGGGCAATCAGCAGCTAAATGTTTATTAGACTTGCCACAGTTGAAACAAATTTTTAAACCCCTGTAACAGGTTTCGTTTGTATGCCCTTTCCGCTTACAGTATACACAAAAGGGTGTTTTAACTATTTTGATCGAAGAAGATGACAGTTTTCTCCTTGCAAGATTTGGCTGATTAGGCTTACCAGGAATGTATCCCTTTTTACCACCTCTCCCTCCCCCTCGACCTCTAGACGATGCAATCCTGCTCCGAATCATGCTGTAAGAAGACCCACCAGATGACACATCTTGTCGAAGCTGCTCTTCAATGAGCATGTCACGAATTTCCGCTATGGTGAACTTAAAACCATGTAACTCAGCTTTTGAATAGGTGACAGTCTCAGTGATAGCTAATTCGAGAATTGTTTTTACATAATCGGGAGACACCATGGTCGGATGAAGAGAGGCAAGTTTCTTCCTGAGCTCGTCAAATCTCCCCAGGAAGTCAATTGCCTTTTCAGATTTCGGGTCAAAATGAATAGAATTGAAGTCTTGGACCAGCCTTTTGAGTTGGAAAGTAGACGAAGGGTCACAAGCTCCCTGCAGCTTGTCCATTATGTCTTTGGGACTGGACAAGTCGTTTACCAGGTCTTGGAAGTAGGAAGATAAAGATTCTAAAATGAAATACCGTACTTTACGCTTCGCAATTTCCAACTCGTTATGCGAAAAGCCAGGGGGAACATTTTCGGATGGGTCAAGTAGAAAAGTACACTCCTGGGTTTCGATTTGGCCAACAATACTCCTCTTCCAGTACTTGAACTGCTCTTCAGTCTCCAATTTTTTTTCAAGAGTGCGAAATTTCACCGCATCTATTTTTCGAACTCTATAGTGTTCTTCCCTGAAACTAGAAGGACAATGAGCAGCTGAAGGTCCTGGCTGAGGAGCATTGTCGGACATATCCACATGTTCATCAATCTCCATATCTTGCAAGGGTGCGAAGGTTTTTTGGACAATTTCAGTTTGGTCAAGTGCTGAAGAACCTTTGGCCGAATTTTGATTTTCTTGGTCAGCAACAGAATTAGTCGAATTAGAAGTTTTAGGATCTAAGTGAACAGGGTCCTTAAGTACATTTTTGGCCAGTTCTACATATTTGTGGTCCAGATCCGAAAGTTTTGAATTAATTTTTTCAAGGCTCACTTCTAATTTCTGTTGAAACCCCTCAAAATACCTTGAGAACACATCATCTGAGGTTTTGGCGGCTTGAAGCCGAAGAATCTCAGTGTCCGGATCTTTCGTGGTCGAGTCGTCAAACATTTGCCTTGCCAATTCCCCATCCAAAGATATGTCGTCCATATCCGAGAGCTCGTTATTAATGAAAGAACGACTCATTATCAATATTCGGGACCTGAAAACATTCACAAATTTCATTAGTACCAATAACTTTGTAGTAGTTATATTTATCTTGCTCTTTAGTTCAAATTTTCAATTTAATTAAGCATCTTCAATCAATATTATTCAGTGAATGCCAGTTGAAAAAAAAAAATCCACACGCAAATGAGCTTAAGCAAATTTTTTTTTTTTTTTTTTTTTTTTTTTTTTTTTTTTTTTTTTTTTTTTTTTTTTTTTTTTTTTCCATATCGTGCTGCTGGACAAAGGAGTCTGACTTGAACTCAGTAGACATCTGCGAACTCACATGTTATATTAACAAAACATACACATTTATGTTCATATATCGTGCTCAAAATTATACTAATCAATGCCATAACGTTTCTTGTCTACTCGTAATGGTTATTCCTTTTTTTTTTTTTTTTTTTTTCTTTTTTTTTTTTTTTTTTTTGTGTTATTTATCTTTAAACGGGTGTGCACTCTTGAGGTCGACATCCGATTTGCGTTCGTCCCGACTAATAAACGACGATCTCTGGCTCAGTCGGTAATAATTTGCGTGCCTCAGAAGAAATTTATTCATTTATTTATTTATCTTTTTTTTTTTTTTTTATTATTATTATCTAGGTATTTTTTTTTTTTTTTTTTTTTTTTTTTAAACTTCAAATATTATCTATGTTTTTTTTTTTTTAAATAAATTTTATTGTATCAGGTATTTACTTTAAATATTTTTAAATAAATAAATACTGAGGTTTGATCAAAACCATTCTCCAATTTTTTACAAAATGCGAGTCAGGAATTAGACCTAAGACATGTAATCCCAATACGCCCTACAACTACGGTAGGTATGTAATGGGCATGCCTGGATGTCTTAATTCCACAAGCAGAAAAAGGAGATGGACTCGACTTAACACCAGTCCCAAATATGATTTATTCATTTAAATCTTAGCCACTTGATACGTTTCTCTCTCAGTGCCTTTTAACTTGGTTTTTGTCGTTTCTCTGCGCCGAATACGTTAATCTAACTCCACGAGGCCCCTTTTTTTTCCAATAAAAGGTGCTATACAGACTGACTATGCGGTCTATAATACTCCGAGGAACTTGGCCCGATTCTAATTTCCTCCGTTAGGTACGGCCTTGTAGATCCTGGTGTATTCAAAACCCATTGTTGTACACAGGATCTGGGTACCCTATAAATCGCCGAGTAGTGATCAAAACGTGCACTATCGGTCTTAGGGCTATTTCTGTTTATTTATTTAATTAATTCAATTTTTATGAGTTTGTGCACACCGAGACCGATCTTTACTCGACTCGGGCTAGTGTCAGCCAAACTACACTATCTCGTACCTAGTCGCTCGAAAACGTTCTGTTGGGATTCAGAACGAACGAACTTCGCTACTGCGCAGGAGACAGAGAAACAATAAGTACATTTATTCATGTACTATCAAAGACATCTTTGTAGGCTAGAGTAAGGCACCAAACTTCAACAACAGATAATTCGGACACAAACTTCCCAATAATAAAATGGACAGATTTAAAAACTACAGCGACGACGATCTACGACGATCTCCAGATCAATTACTAACAACCAGAGAGCGGATCGACAAAAAAAGAGAAAAAAAAATCGAATTTGAACGTGCGACGCTGATATCTGGAAACGGCAGCCGAGAGATAAAGAATGGGAGAGAAAGAGAGATAGATTAATAAAACAAAAAACAACGAAGAAACTTCAGGAGAGAAACATATCAAGGCTTAGAAAATCAAGAGCGATCGTGTTCATAATTGGGCTTTTTAATGGGCATTCGGATTTCGATCCATTAATTTCCAAGCTCGTTTTAAAAGCTTAGTTTTAGCCAGGATCCTACGATATCGTGTCGACTGAAAGCTTCAAACGAGAATTATCTTAAATAATTTTGTTACCGAGCGTTGTGGCTTTAAGTTGATCTCTCCAATTTACGAGTTCTAGTCGCTGATTAAATGTTCATAAATGACTCACCATTAATCGAAGTCAGTGCCTAGTCGAACACTAACCACTGTTTAGAAATGATCAAGAATGATAGAAAATTGAGTGTATTGATTCCTCTGGATTAAATACACTTACTCTAATTTGAGAATAATAAAGTTCAGACAAAATCGTCAGAGGTTAGAAGATGCACACACAGCAAGTCGAAGTAGCCAGAAGCCAGCAAGCAAGTGAAGAAGGTTCAGCTTCGCCAAAGCCAGCTGTCCCCAAAGAAGCTCTTCAAAAAGTCCATAGTCATGTACACCGGGGCCGCTTTATTGGCAGTACAAGTGAAGGCAGCATCATTCCCCACGTAGGTAACTGGAGTGCTCCACTTGGCAACATACTTGGTGAAGCATGCTCCCTTCAGTAGGTACTTGCAGTTCTTGTCGAAGGGTACTCAGACCTGTGAACTCTCGTAAACAGAAAAGTTGTAATTCATGGTGCTATCACACTTTGAAGATTATTTTCCAATAGTATGTGTGAGAGTCGAATCGTTCTAAAGCCAGAAGAAGGAAGGGAGGGGCGTTTTTTGAAGTGCTTGCAACAAGTGGTGAGCTCTAACTGTTTAACAATAACATTCACATCCCAGCTCGCTAGCGTCTTGTAATTACCTCGACCGGCACGCAATATCTGTCCCCATTCGTCCCCTCGTTAATAAAAGTGATATGGGGGGGGGGAGTTCCCTCGCATTTTACTGTTGTACCAATAATGACTGACGCAGCCGAATTATTGAGCAATTCCCAAGTGCATGGTAAATTCTAAAATTTGAGATTGAAATCCCATCGTAATATATTATCATTTCTGTATGTAAATGTAGCTCTATGAAATCAAGGGTGATTCCCGCAGTTAACGAACATTCCTCGACCTTGAGCGTTCAATAAATTTTTCAGCCAAAAGGACTCTAGATGCGAACAGTATTTCGATAACGAGGAAGAAAGGTATGTGACATTAATGATAAAAACTATCGTCAATCGCCCATCGAAGAATACATTTCATGACCTCTTAAATGTTCAAGTAGGTATACTGACCTCAAAACGTGAATATTTCTATAGCAAAAATGTCAACAGTGAAAAACCAGTGATATGCATAGATCACGTAGTACTTCTATGTTTGAGTCGGTAACAGGTATTTAACCAATTATAAAATCAAGAAACTCGTACGAACCTTTCCTTTTCACCTCTCGATTGCCTACAGAATGAGACCGTTTTGGAGTCGGCGTCATAATGTCATCGAGAAGCTGATTGAATCTTAATTAGCAAGCATATATAATAACCGTGAGTTTTTATGATACCTACTTGAACGGAGCAAGCCAGCATTTAGGAGAGCCGATGTTTAAAAAGATCAATAATTGACGATGACTGTTAACGCCTTCTGCTAAAAACCATTTCACATTTGGCTATGGACGTCGAGACCCGACCTTACGTTTCATCTAACTACTACTGATAAAGTGCTCGGCCAGCTAATAAAGAATTGGAGAATGAGTCGCCTGGTTTTTCTCCACCTCACAACCCCCGGACAGAAATAAAAATGATAAAAATTACAATTGTTTCTGCAGGTTGAGGGGGAGAATAACGAGACGACCTCTTCTCCATTTTTTTATTTTTATTACGCCGAGTACGTTCGCCCGTTCGGGCTTCTTCAGGGCATTATAGGACCAAGGGTACCTATGGCCCCAATTACAATTGTTGCCACGGAGTTTTCCCCTATAGTCACCAATCTGTTTTTCGGAGGAATGTTAGGAATAATTCGTATCACAAATGGATGGTCTTCTTAAATCATTATTGAAGCGAAAGAATAATTAACCACTGTACAACCATTTGCGGGGAAGAAATTAATACGATGCACAACGGTGGTTGTAGCATTAGAGTGTACTGCAGGCGCTCCACCTCGTCTTAGGGGGTTTTATCTCAACAACAACGTCCACTGGTCGGTCAGCCTATCCCATGCTCCAGTCGAAAGTGGATGCTAATTCCGCTGTAGAAGAGCTCATCCTGCCATTGGCAGCCTCGCAGCGTCGTTCCCACTCGACTGAAGTGGAGACGATTCTCGGCCTAGGCAACCCCTGTTAGAAATATAATTACCAGGAATATCACCCTCTTGGTGGAATCCACTGTACTAACTCCCCTCCGTGGCTTCTTGCCACTACTTGCTCCCCACTTTACTAAACCAGTTCAATCCTGTGCTCCTGCTCTTACTTGCAAATCCCCCATGTCCACTTCTCAAAATCTAGCCCTTGTCCAGTCGAAGTGCGCACAGGCATTCACATTATGTTCCTTTTGGTCTCTCGAACCGAATAGAAATTTAGACGAGAGTTCGATTTTATTATCAATATAATTAGTTATTTTAATTAATAATATTTCACATTAATTATTATTCTTCTTTCATTCAGTAAAGTAATCCTTACTTCTGATGGTTATTTTGGTGAATTATTAAATTATAAACCATTGTAACCATCTAAGAAAAACGCAGGAAATGATTTCACAGTGGTTTATTATTCCTTTGCTTCAATAATTATTTAAGAATATCATCCATTTGTGATAGTAATTATTCACAACAGGGAGAACTCCGTAGCAACTATTAAAATTTTATTTTTCTTTGTTTTCAAATTAAAGCTAGATTTTTGGCCTAACGGTTCAGCTGAAGAGAGTGTTCGACGATCTTTCCGATAGTATAGAACGATTTTTATAGCTCCAATAACTCTGGATTTATACCCTCATGCCGAATTTCCGAAAATCTCCCAAATTCAACACAAAAGCCGTGATAACTTGAGAACCAATAAACCTATCGACCCCGAAATGGTCGAAATTCAGCGTCCAAAAATCTATAGAAATTGATACCAATTACACCGTTTTCTGAGAAACGTTGGTAAATACCAAATTTCTCACCCTCAAAACCCCCCAAAAATACTTTTAAAATTGAGGTAGCGATTTGGTTGAACAATTGAGCCGTCCCTAGGCCAAGATTGATTTCGGGTGAAAATTTCAAGAACTTACCTATTATACTGGGTTGGTGAGGGGGAGAAGAACCAGGCGACATGTTCTCCGATTTTTTATTTACTGGCCGAGTACTTTCGCCCCTTCGGGCATCCTCAGGGCGATGTGGAACCCTTTCGTCAAGAGCAATACGGATTGGGGCTTACCCTCTAATTAAGTTATCATTATTCCCTATTCCCCTCTAAGGCCTCCGGTGCCTGTTCAGGCTCTGATCTTGAGGCGAATGCAATCAAATAGACGTTGCAAATTTGTTTTATTATTACTAAAAACCTCTGCTTCAGTTATGGCTTCAGATCCGTATTCATAAACGCGAATTTCCTAAGAACCTTCCCACTGGAAGGGCATCCTCCTTCCAAGTCCTATGTAAGGGAAAATCGTTCTTCATGAACAATTCATTGATTTCAGAAGGTCAACCATTAAAGCAAGGCGATAGCGTTGAGAATACAAGGGATAACATCGGTATCCATAGAAGTTATAAAGCAGAAAGCATACAGTTGTTGAGGTGCAACTTAAGCGGAAACCAGTGGTATGCATAGATCACACAGTACGTCCAAGTTTGAATAGGTAACAGGTATAACCAATTAAAAATCAAAAAACTCGTACGAAGGCCGCAACCTTAGTTTACAACAGCTGTCATTGAAAAACGCTGCATGATTGTACAGTGGTTTATTATTCCTTCCCTTCAATAATGATTTAAGAAGAATATCTACTTGTGTTAGTAATTATTCTGAAAGGGGAAAACTCCATAACAACGATTGTAATTTCAATCATTTTTAATTTTCTTAATTTCCAAATTAAAAGCAAAATTTGTTATCAAACAGTACCGCTGAAGAGAGTGTTCGATGAGCATTCCAACGAGTATAGTACGATTATATATCGATTGATCATTTTTTGGAGTCGGCGCCTCTCTTATATTGTCTTGGAGAAGCCTATAGATTCGTCGCATCGATTAGTAAGAATATTGTCAGATATGATGTGAGGGGGGTTAGATAGTTATTTGGCATCTGGGAGGCTAGTTTTTCAGTAAAATTGTTGTGGCAAAAGTGTTGCCAATGTGTTGTGGGTTTGAATGAATTTCTTGATCTCAAACTATTTTTACATGTTGTGACTTAAACATGCGAGTACTGTGATCCATGCTTGTGCGATAAGTTGGAAAATTAGCATCGCCTCAATGCTTAAGACATTGATTTAAACGTGATAATTCAGAGTACAATAATATCTATAATTAATCGACTGCATAAAAAATGAAGAATCTTGAATGTCCCTTTATTACAGATTTTTAACCAACTTAATTTATTTCGGCATTCGATATGAATTTTTAATTTTCAGAGACGTTGAAGCTCATCTAGAAATGAACCATCGCTTTTCTTCAAGTGTGGAGAAAAATCGCCGATAACCTTATTTTTCGTGTTTAAAATATTAAAAACTAATTCCGATTTGGCTCAAGAATACATAATATCTAAGTCGCCATGAACGTTTATAATATCAAAAGGTATAGCCAGTCCTAGAAGGTATAGGTACAGTCCAGAAGAATCATAATCAAAAAGTTGAGTTCTGGGCTGTTTGAAATGTTCACTTTTCTGACTGCGGGTAGTAATTTTGGTTTAGCTCGAGTTAGTAAACACTGCATCAATAATTTTCGGATTTTATCAAATACCCTGTGAACCAGGAACTCCGTCCTTGTAAACTATTATTGGTTTCTATTGTTTACTAATGACTCCGTATTGTATGATCGAGGTTTTGTAAATCATCTCGGCATGCAAAATCGCCACCTCGATTGTGAATAACCTCGAGAGTTCGGTGCTGTCAAATATCCCAGAATGAAAACGTTGATTAACCCTGCTTTTCAGCTCTACGGCAATTGTGACCGTTGGTCATTAGTATCGTTGCGGTGTGGTTTAGCGTTGGATTCCGCAAAGAAGATCTCGGCAGCCCTGGATCATTCTAGCGATCCTGGGGTCAGATGATAGGCGCAGAGTTGCTCTGAGGTATTAGCATGCATGAGGCCGGGGAATTGGTTCCGTCAGGATTGTGTTAGCGTCCGACCGCTTCTCCGCCGGACTTTTCCAATCCTCTTGCCCGTTCTTCTCTCCGGGAGCGAGGTCTGCCCTTGATTCGATTAGCAGTCGGCATGAATTAAAACTTGGCGATGTTCCGTGCTGTATAAAGCACAAAGAACAGGACAGAGATGAGAGCGAATGTGCATGTCTAGCAACGCCACGATCTAAACCGCCCCAAGTCGTCCCGTCTCTTATTTCGGATGTCAAAAGAGCAAGCATCAAAATAATATGCCGTTTGTCTAAACCGGAAATTAAGAGCGTTCGAGTACAGTTAGAACTTTGAATGGGACTGCTTCAAGTAACAGTACATAAACTATATATTATATCACACCGGAAATTATCTTACCTTTGAACGAGCTTAACCCTAATAACTCTATCTACTATCGTCCACTCCAAAGCACTAGAAAGTCATGCTAATATTTCGTTTTCTTCAATATCTCTTTGTTTTGATCACATCGATAGGTCTTCCGTTTTACAATAAACGTGAAGTGGTCATTGAAGGAAGAGCAGATTACTCAGACATATGCTAATAATTCAATTTATTATGTTAAAGATATCCAGACCGATCTAAATAAATCGAGCATTTACTGGACCGTATAAAAACGCTGCAATGATTGTAGAGCGGTTTATTATTGCTTTACTACAATAATGAGAAGATCATCAATTTACGATAGTAACTATTAGGACTCATACTCCGATTCTCCATTGGCTGGCCGAGCACTTTTCCCCGTTCAGGGCAAAACTAGGGTCAGAGATAACAGAAGGCATCATTATTTTTATTATTCAATAATAAACCATTGTAATCGCCCAAGAAGAAAACGTTTCTAACCCTCCTTCAAAATTTGATATTATGCAATTCAAGGCATGTAGAATCCGAATATCTAACTAAAAAACGCTCAAAATGAGAGTACAGTGGTTTATTATTCCTTCGCTTCAATAATGAAGTGAGAGGAACATCCATCAGTGATATTACTTATTCTGAATTCTGAACATTGGTAAATGATCCCACCAAACAACAGATTGGTAACTATAAAGGAAAACTCCGTAGCAACAATTGTAATTTTTTTAACCGACTTCAAATGGAGGCGGTTACTATGGCGGTTTTTTTCGACACCTATGTGTTGTCCGCTGGCGTTTAGCTCCTGTACGTCCGGTCGGGTTACTTTTTTTATTTTTTGAAAGGGTTACTATCCAGGTAGGTCCCATAATTTTTTCAATTGAGTCCATCCAGTAGTTACGTCCCCAGATGCGGAGAAATGCCGGAAACGTGATTTTCGCGAAAAGAGAAAGTTTTGACTTTGCAAGCTTATAACTTCTAGAATACTTGCTCGATTGTTTTGTTTCTGGTGTCATTTTGTTCATAATTTATCTGCCTACAAGGGGCTAGCTCCAATCTTTGTTCGGCAATCTGGTATGGCGTGTAGAGAAGAAAGTGTAACAAAAAACGTGATGCCGATTTTCGCTTTTTCGAGGTTTTTCGGGCACCGTTCCCAACCACGCCGAGAAAAAAATATGAACTCTATCGCACTTAAAAGTACTTAGTAAAGGTGATCCAATAAATCAGGAAGTGGTCAGGTCGATACGAGTGGAAATGTGTAGTTGGTGAATGAGATGCTGCAAAGTTGGGACATTTTTGTTATTTTTTCCTTTCCTGAGTTTATTTTATAGGTAAATTATTTTGAAACTGTTTTATGAACATAAGGGATTGTCCAGATAAATTTCAGAAATGCGTCAAATTTAGTCGTTAATCTTGGTCCCAGAATGGTTAGTATTTTGTGCGGCCGGTTGATGTTTTAACGGTGGATAATTCGGGGTTCTGAGCTCCTGATTACGATTTTTTTTTTAAGTTCTTCCTTGAAAATTGTAAGTGATGAGCCAGCGTTATTATAATAGTCTTCACGTATAATATACCGAAGGCCTTTAAAGGAAAATTCAAGAATTCTCCCCTCCATCCCCTTTTCCCTCAATTAGGCAACCTCCCGACCAAATCTCCATCCTGCGTTCTGATGTTTTAACGATGGCTTTGAATCACCTTTCTAGAGAGGTTTCTTGTAACACTATTTTACGAGATTACTGAGTGATAAACGGCCAATTAAGATGAAAAGAGCGGGGACTTAGTCGAAAGAAAAGAGGAAAAAACCGGTTAGCATTAAGATGAAGTAGCAAAGGCGGTAGGTAATGGGGTTACCAAGGTTCCGGAGTTGGTGCAGACTGGAGAGCAACGGTTAGGAGTCGGGTACCCTTCTACCAGTAGACGATGACGTTCAACTGAAGGAAATCGTCGGGTAGTTAGGCAAAACGAGGTCCTAATAAGGTCGAGACCCGCAGCTCCATAGATTCCTCCACCCTTCAGCTAAAGTAGTAAATCAAGCAATTCATTAACTTACTTATTCACCCATCCCACTTTCATCAGCTACCCTTTCGTATTGTAGCCGTTTTAAAACCGAGTTAAGGTAGCATGCGAAGTGCCACTGTGGGTTGGAAACGGCGATGTACTCTTCGGTTTATTCCCACGCTCTAGAGGTGGACTTTTGCGAATTATCCCTCTTCCTTCCCCTGTACGGTTGACAAAGACAGACAAAACCTCGAAAGAAAGAAAAAAAATCCTTCAACTAGCAAAACAAAAGAAATGAAATATTCGGTAGGGCTTCCTTTAGGAGGAGGGAAAAGGGCTCATCCAACACCAACTCCTCTCCGCGTTGGTTTAGAGCAAATAGATGGAAGAGAGAGTAGCCCTTTTGTGTTGTGGGTGGATGTTCTTTTGAGAATTTGTGACCACGAGGAGGGGACGAGCTGGTAAAGCACTAGCTGACGAAGGCAGAGGAGAGTATAGGCATAGGCTATGGGCTTGGCAGGCGAAACAATGATAATCCAGGGGTAATTCATATGCGTAAGCTCCGTATATTTCAAGCATATTGCTGAAAGAAATATGAGTCGAACTACAGTGTGAGTCGCATGGAATTTAATGAGCGTCTGGGTCTGTGTAGTTTCGTATAACAAAAAAAGAAAACCATTGGTGTGCATATTATAACACATAGTACTTCCATCTTTGGGTCTGTACCAGGAATAACCAATTATAAAATCAAGAAGCTCCTACTAAGGGTGCAAAGTATTATCCAAAAAAAAAAAAAAAAAAAAAACTTTAAAAAAATATAATAAAACCGACTTCAAAAACTTTGTCTATAAGGTCTGAAAAGGAAAAAATAACAAAAATGTCCCAACTTCGCAGCAACTCATTCGCCAACTACACATTTTAAGGACTACTTTACTACTCGTATTGACCTGACCACTTCCTGATTGATTGGATCACCTTCCCTAATAATATAAAAATTACTATTTCTCATTTCCCAAATGATTAAAAGATTTTCCTTTCACCTCTGAATTGCCTTCAGATTGATCATCTTTTGGAGTCGGCGCCTCTCGCCTCTCTTATATTGTATTGGAGAAGCCTATAGATTCCGAATTACCAGTAGTATGAATATAAAAAAAACTTTTTAAAAAAAAATAAAACCGACTTCAAAAAGTTTGTCTATAAAATACACTCTGAAAAGGAAAAAATAACAAAAATGTCCCAACTTCGCAGAAACTCATTCGCCAACTACACATTTTAAGGACTACTTTACTACTCGTATTGACCTGACCACTTCCTGATTGATTGGATCACCTTCCCTAATAATATAAAAAATTACTATTTCTCATTTCCCAAATGATTATAAGATTTTCCTTTCACCTCTGAATTGCCTCCAGATTGATCATCTTTTGGAGTCGGCGCCTCTCTTATATTGTATTGGAGAACCCTATAGATTCCGAATTACCAGTAGTATGAATATAAATATCATGAGTTTTCACGATTCTTGAAGAGAGCAAATCAGCATTTATGAGAACTGATTATTAACAATATCGATTTGAAGGTGACTATTCACGCCTTTTCCTAAAAACCATTTCAGATTTCTCTAAGAATCTTTACGTCCAGACCCAGACTTATTACCTGGCACCTACTAATTTATCGTGACGTCATAATATTTATTTGTAACCATCGGTTATTTTGCCAGAGAGGCGCCGACTCCAAAAGATGATCAATCTGGAGGCAATTCAGAGGTGAAAGGAAAATCTTATAATCATTTGGGAAATGAGAAATAGTAATTTTTATATTATTAGGGGAAGGTGATCCAATCAATCAGGAAGTGGTCAGGTCAATACGAGTAGTAAAGTAGTCCTTAAAATGTGTAGTTGGCGAATGAGTTTCTGCGAAAGTTGGGACATTTTTGTTATTTTTTCCTTTTCAGAGTGTATTTTATAGACAAACTTTTTGAAGTCGGTTTTATTTTTTTTTAAAAAGTTTTTTTTATTTTTCTCTTTTTAGTGACTTACAATAAATTATGGACAGCTCTCTTTACAGAATTTTTCCAAGCTTTCATTATTGTGTTCTTGTCACTTACTACTAACCGTCCAAACTCAATTCATAAGTCCGTGGAACGTTGAAGTTCTAAAGTATAATGATTACCTAACTATTTTCAATGTTATTATGTTGATTGAGAGTGAGTTTGAACGTTTGGAATAATCCATCCACTGATTTGGGTCTCTTGGTCAACATACCGGATACTTTGATCCCATTGATACATCTTAGAAAACTCAAATAATTGTCTACACCATTGCTGGTTACTGAATTGCACCAATTCACTCGTTCTTTATTTCTCTAACGATAATAGAGTGATGATTTCCTGAAGCGTATCCGCATTCACACTGAATGAGAGAATCCGAACCAAATTTCAGAAATTCGCCAATCGTTTGTGCATTAAAATGAAGTTATTTGGCCTTCAAAACCATGTTATTTATTGAAAATTTAACGCTGAATTCAAATCTTCTAACGAGAATGCTATGACTAACGTAGTTTTTTTTCTACAAGCATAAATAGTCCAAAAAACGTGATTTTGAAACAATTTTTTTAGAAATACGGCCTAAAAAGTATCTACTTTTAGTCCAATCAACACCAAATTTGAATCACGTAAACTAGACTCAAATTTGAACATATTAAGTTTAAAAACGATGGAAAAACAGTTTTGGTTTGGAAGTTATGAGGTCTCAAACACAGGTCCATTAAACATCGATTGCTCCCTTGTTATGCACCTAAACTTGATTTTTTACCATCGTTAGAAAGCTCTAGCTAAGTGCTTTCAAGTGCAATAGTGTTCATATTTTTTTTCTCGACGTGGTTGGGAAACGGTGCCTCGAAAAACCTCAAAAAAAGTGAAAATTGGCATCACTTTTTTTGTTACACTTTCTTGTCTACACGCCATATGAGAATGCCGAACGAAAAATTGAAGGTGGGCCCTTGTAGGCAGATAAATTATGAACAAAATGACACCAGAAACGAAACAATCGAGCAAGTATTCTAGAAGTTATAAGCTTGCAAAGTCAAAACTTCCTTTTTTTCGCGAAAATCACGTTTTCCGGCGTTTCTCCGCGTCTGGAGACGTAACTACTGGATGGACTCAATTGAAAAAATTATGGGACCCTACTGGATAGTAACCCTTTCAAACAAAAAAAAAAAGTAACCCGATCGGACGTACAGGGAGCTGAACGCCGGTGGACAACACATACCGAAAAAAAAAAAAAAAAAAAAAAAAAAAAAAAAAAAAAAAAAAAAAAAAAAAAAAAAAAAATCCCGCTAGACGGACCATAGTAACCTCCTCCTTGTTTGAAGTCGGTTAATAAATATCATGCGTTTTCACGATTCTTGAACAGAGCAAATCAGCATTTATGAGAAGCTGATTATTAACAATATCGATTTGAAGGTGACTATTCACGCCTTTTCCTAAAAACCATTTCAGATTTCTCTAAGAATCTTACGTCCAGACCCAGACATATTACCTGGCTCCTACTAATTTATCGTAAACTCATATTTATTTGTAACCATCGGTTATTTTGCCAGAGAGGCGCCGACTCCGGAAAGATGATCAATCTGGAGGCAATTCAGAGGTGAAAGGAAAATCTTTTAACCATTTGGGAAATGAGAAATAGTAATTTTTTTAAAATATTACTAGGGGAGGTGATCCAATCAATCAGGAAGTGGTCAGGTCAATACGAGTAGTAAAGTAGTCCTTAAAATGTGTAGTTGGCGAATGAGTTGCTGCGAAGTTGGGACATTTTTGTTATTTCTTCCTTTTCAGACCTTATAGACAAAGTTTTTGAAGTCGGTTTTATTTTTTTTTAAGTTGTTTTTTATTTTTCTCTTTTTAGTGACTTACAATTATGGACAGCTCTTTACAGAATTTTCCCAAGCTTTCATTGTTGTGTTCTTGTCACTTACTACTAACCGTCCAAACTCAATTCATAAGTCCGTTGAACGTTGAAGTTCTAAAGTATAATGATTACCTAACTATTTTCAATGTTATTATGTTGATTGAGAGTGAGTTTGAACGTTTGGAATAATCCATCCACTGATTTGGGTCTCTTGGTCAACATACCGGATACTTTGATCCCATTGATCTACCTTACAAAACTCAAATCCTTAATGGCCTACACCGTTGTTGGTTACTGAATTGCACCAATGAATTTCCTGGAGCGTATCCGCATTCACACTGAATGATAGAGATCCGAACCAAATTTCAGAAATTCGCCAACGTTTGTGCATTATAATGAAGTTTTTGGCCTTCAAAAACATGTTATTTATTGAAAATTTAACGCTGAATTCAAATCTTCTAACGAGAATGCTATGACTAACGTAGTTTTTTTTTTCTACGAGCATAAATAGTCCAAAAAACGTGATTTTGAAACAAATTTTTTAGAAATACGGCCTAAATAAGTATCTACTTTTAGTCCAATCAATATCAATTTTGGATTACGTAAACTGGACTCAACTTTGAACAATTTAAGTTTAAAAACTATGGAAAAACAGTTTTTCGTTTGGAGGTTATGAGGTCTCAAAACATAGGTCCATCAAAACATCGATTGCTCCCTTATTATGCACCTAAACTTGATTTTTTACCATCGTTGGAAAGCTCTATCTATGTACTTTGAAGTGCAATAGTGTTCATATTTTTTTCTCGACGTGGTTGGGTACGGTGCTCGAAAAACCTCAAAAAAGTGAAATCGGCATCACGTTTTTTTGTTACACTTTCTTCTTTACACGCTATATTAGAATGCCGAACAAAAAAATTGGAGCTAGGCCCTTGTAGGCAGATAAATTATGAACAAAATGACACCCGAAACAAAACAATCGAGCAAGTATTCTAGAAGTTATAAGCTTGCAAAGTCAAAACTTCCTTTTTCTCGCGAAAAATCACGTTTTCCGGCGTATCTCCGCGTCTGGAGACGTACAACTACTGGATGGACTCAATTGAAAAAGTTATGGGACCTACCTGGATAGTAACCCTTTCAAACAAAAAAAAAGTAACCCGATCGGACGTACAGGAGCTGAACGCCGGGTGGACAACACATACCGAAAAAAAAATCCCGCAAGACAACCATAGTAACCGCCTCCTTGTTTGAAGTCGGTTAAAAATGGAGAAACGCTCACATTAGGTTGAGTTTTCACAGTATGTGAGCTGTTCAATAAAAGCCAAGTTTTTAACCGACTTCAAAAGGAGGAATGAATGAATGAATGAAAGAACAGAGTCACATGCAGTACTTCCTCGTAAAACGCATTTTCCGTTATTTTATTCTAGCGCTTTTGTAACTTTCGGGACTTTTCTTTAAATTTGACCAATTACGACCACGTATTGTAATTGTATTGTTTTGATCACATACCATACCTCCGCCTTAAGCCGCTTTTCGTTGTTGAGCTTTTTACAGGCCGCAAAATCAATATATTTGACGCTAGAGGTCTTTAATATTTGTAATGGCGAGGGAATGACGCCTGATCTTCACCGCTAGGGTCACACGCCGTACATCCGTGCTATCCAGTAGTTTTTTTGGGATCAGAATTATTCACATTGCCCATAAAGTCAATACAGGTGAACGTTATAAAAGGTCATGAAATGTTTTCTTTGGGAGGTGAATGACGATAGATTTTCATCGTTAAAGTCACACAAACGTTAATTCCAAGTTATAATAATATTGTTTGCATCTAGAATGCTTTTTGGCCACAAAAATTGTTTGGACTCTCAAGGTCTGGTATATAGCATAAGGTAGTACACTATGAATACGTGGGTTTTCATCTTGTATTTGAACTAATCCAACATGCCGAAAACGTTTAGTAGAATGAAAGAATGAAAGTGGATTTAAATTTCAAACACAACATTGTCCATAGAAAAGTGGAAATTATTTTGTCTGTTTGTTGATTTTTGTATAATTCACCAAGGTTCAAAAGCAGAAAAAATATAAAACCCACAATACACCGTCAAATAAGAGGAAACTGCCTAAATAGAGGTCTATCCTCTCAGCATTATCTGAAACTAACCGTTTCGCGCCCTGCTCCTAGGGCGTTCTGTTCTCTTTCTGAACAAGTGTCTGTGTATGTCCATTTGTTTATCGGTCAGAGTGTCCGTTTGTCCTTGCGTCCATTTGTCTATTGTCTTGAGTAACATATATTCCATATCTCCCAGAAAAATTCTTGAAATTTGATTTGCTGTAAATTAACGTTTGCGGCCTTCGTACGATTATTTACAATTTTATTATTGTTTACCGACCCAAGCATGGAAGTACTGTGTGATCTATGCACACCACTGTTTTTACTGGTATTCGGATTCTACATGCCTTGTAACGTAAAACATCAAAGTTTGAGGGGGTTTAGATATTTTTTTCTTGGACGATTACAATGGTTTATTATTGAATAATAAACCAAAATGACTACTTCTCATTTCCCAAATGATTAAAAGACTTTTCCTTTCACCTCTGAATCGCCTCCAGATTGATTTTTTTTTTGGCTGTGACACCTAAAAATGTGTCATTAAGTAAGTATGTGACATTCACTCATCTCTACAAACATTCAAAAACCTCCAGCGTTCAAATATATGGATTTTTGAAGCCAGTACCTATAGATACCCACTAAAAAGCTCGACATATGGAACTACATGGTGTGCGGGCCAAGGATATAAATAAAATCATCTGGCAATCTGCTTGCCATGTAGAACATTTCAAGGCGTCGACCTATCGAAAATATTGACTTTTATGGCTGGTGAAAATCACAATAATCAACATGGGAATAAAGTTTTAACTTTTATAACTCTGAAGAAGTGTGTGTTTAAGTATTGAAATTGCAACCTCGACGTCTTATTTGCTCTGGGAGAACACTTTCTGGAAATATTTTAATCAAATTTCAAGAATTTTGCAAGGAGATATGCATTATTTTTCACTGAGACCATAGACAGATGGACGCGAGGACTGACAGACACTCTGAAAAACAAACAAATGAACACGCAGACACCAGTTCAGAAAGTGAGCAGAGCGCTGAACGCCAGCGGACTACACAAACCAAAATAAATAAATAAGTAAACCACTAAAAAACGCGCAAATAATCCATAGTACCTAATCTCCTTTTGAAGTCGGTTGAAAATTAAAATGAAGAAAATACGAGTACTCTTTCTGTTCATGGTTAAACGACCAACTCAGCTGGAATATTTCATTTCCATTAGTACCACTCGTGCTCCTAGGCTAAATAATGATCAAGACATGAAATGCAGATAACAGCAATATTGAGTGTTGGATTGACCTTCACCCTCGATCACATTTCCATCTTTTTGTTAGACTACCTCCTTATTATATTGACCATACTGTCAGAGGTCACTCCAAGGTATATTATTTGTTCTCTCCGGATCACTTTTGGTCGGGCGAATAAAAATATTCCTCATTACTGGCAGATATTGTTTGCATCCTGATTCCGCAATAAGATTCAACTAAATAGAAGGGAAAACATCGTCCCAGCACCTGTTTCAGATTTTTTGTTGCTGCGATGTATGGACCAGTAGAGTTCGTGCTAGCAGTATGAGACGGTACAGAAGTAAGAGCTGGTGTGGTGGCCTGGACGCTACATGCTACAAATCCCGTCACTGCAGTCCACCTACCGTTCCCTCTGTCCCTCAAAAACACTCTAACGCCCCCGGAGAGCCACAAATCACTAGAGGGAAATGGAAACTCAGACGAGCAGAGATCAACACAACTGATAGGCATTCGAACCGCTCTCCTCGCTCCTCCCTGGCACTTTCCCACTCAAAAACTCATACTCACTCACGAGTCCGAAATATACAGGCTAACACGAACATTCACCAGGTAACTCTCGTGAAGAGTCACTACGACATCACCTGTCCT
Organism: Tupiocoris notatus; assembly: GCA_037159825.1. Taxonomy (NCBI): domain Eukaryota; kingdom Metazoa; phylum Arthropoda; class Insecta; order Hemiptera; family Miridae; genus Tupiocoris; species Tupiocoris notatus. Next base: position 20,583 of record JASJUZ010000430.1, on the reverse strand, counting down.
GAACTTCGATCCTGTATCAGCGTTACCCTAGCTACTGTCCCTTCCGCATTTTCCAACCGATCCATCCTTTTTTCGCGTTCCTTTTTACGCTAGGTAGTTCATATTTTACCTATCGGATTTTTTAAACATTGAAAGTTTTACAAATATTTTCGAAACAATTATTTTTTAATGTTCGAGCACTCAAACGAATAAATTCGTCGAACACTATATACTACCATTTACTACGTAAATTGGCGGCCACGTAATTGCATGAATTAGAAAACTCAAAAAAACAATACAACTATACAGAGGTTCATTATTCATTTGCTTCAACATACGACACCCCATCCCATTATGATAGTGACTATTCAGAACATTTCTGAACGCTCACCTCAACAAACAGATTGGTAACAATAAGGGAAAATGCCTTAGGAACAAGAGTAATTTTAATCTAATTAAAATTCGGTCCGTCCGCCGTACGCCGTTAAAATTTTATCGACCAATCTATAATAGCTAAATTCTTGAAATTTTCACCAAAAATCAATCTTGGTCTAACAACGGCTCCATTCTTTAGCCCAAATTGCTACCTCAATTTTAAAAGTATTATAGGGGGGTTTTGACGGTAAAAAAATTGGTATTTTCCAAAGCTTTCCAGCAAAACTTTTTTAAAAAAAATAATAAAACCGACTTCAAAAACTTTGTCTATAAAATACACTCTGAAAAGGAAAAAATAACAAAAATGTCCCAACTTCGCAGCAACTCATTCGCCAACTACACATTTTAAGGACTACTTTACTACTCGTATTGACCTGACCACTTCCTGATTGATTGGATCACCTTCCCTAATAATATAAAAATTACTATTTCTCATTTCCCAAATGATTAAAAGATTTTCCTTTCACCTCTGAATTGCCTCCAGATTGATCATCTTTTGGAGTCGGCGCCTCTCTTATATTGTATTGGAGAAGCCTATAGATTCCGAATTACCAGTAGTATGAATCGAAATATCATGAGTTTTCACGATTCTTGAACAGAGCACATCAGCATTTATGAGAACTGATTATTAACAATATCGATTTGAAGGTGACTATTCACGCCTTTTCCTAAAAACCATTTCAGATTTCTCTAAGGATCTTTACGTCCAGACCCAGACTTATTACCTGGCACCTACTAATTTATCGTAAATTCATATTTATTTGTAACCATCGGTTATTTTGCCAGAGAGGCGCCGACTCCAAAAGATGATAAATCTGGGGGCAATTCAGAGGTGAAAGGAAAATCTTTTAATCATTTGGGAAATGAGAAATAGTAGTTTTTATATTATTAGGGAAGGTGATCCAATCAATCAGGAAGTGGTCAGGTCAATACGAGTAGTAAAGTAAAATGTGTAGTTGGGGAATGAGTTGCTGCGAAGTTGGGACATTTTTGTTATTTTTTAACCGACTTCAAACAAGGAGGAGGTTACTATGGTCGTCTAGAGGGATTTTGGTTTATTATTCAATAATAAACCATTGTAATCGCCCAAGAAAAAAAAATTTCTAACCCCCCCTCAAAATTTGATGTTTTACGTTTCAAGGCATGTAGAATCCGAATATCCAATAAAAAAAATTCTGTCTGTCCGCCGTACGCCGTACGCCGTACGCCGTACGCCGTACGCCGTACGCCGTTAGCAGTTTTCCGGCCAAACTATAATAGCTAAATTCTTGAAATTTTCACCAAAAATCAATCTCGGTCCTACGACGGCACAGTTCTTGAACCAACTCGCTAGCTCAATTTTAAGGGTTTTTTTGGGGGGTTTTGAGGGGGAGAAAATTCATATTTTCCAGGGTGTTTCAGAAAAATGTGTACGTGGTATCAATTTATATAGATTTTTGGACGCTGAATCGAATGAGACCATCGCCAGGTCGATAGCTTTATTGGTTCTCGAGTTATCGCAGCTTTTGTGCCGAATTCGGGAGATTTTCAGAAATTTGGCATTAGGGTATAACTCGAGAGTTCTTGGAGCTATAAAAATCGTTCTATACTCATTGGAATGGTCGTCAAACACTCTCTCCAGCTGTATCGTTAGGCAATAAGTTTAGCTTTTAATTAGGAAATTAAGAAAAATAAAAATGATTAAAATTACAATAGTTGCTACGGAGTTTTCTCTTATAGTTACCATCTGTTTTCCGGTGGGAACGTTCACAAATGTTCGGAATATTCAAAATCACAAATGGATAGTCTTTTTAAATCAACATTGAAGCGAAATAATAATAAACCACTGTACAATCATTTGCAGCGTTTTTTTTCCTTTTCAGAGTGTATTTTATAGACAAAGTTTTTGAAGTCGGTTTTATTATTTTTTTTTTAAAGTTTTTTTTTATTTTTCTCTTTTTAGTGACTTACAATTATGGACAGCTCTCTTTACAGAATTTTCCCAAGCTTTCATTATTGAGTTCTTGTCACTTACTACCAACCGTCCAAACTCAATTCATAAGTCAGTTGAACGTTGAAGTTATAAAGTATAATGATTACCTAACTATTTTCAATGTTATTAAGTTGATTGAGAGTGAGTTTGAACGTTTGGAATAATCCATCCACTGATTTGGGTCTCTTGGTCAACATACCGGATACTTTGATCCCATTGATACATCTACCAAAACTCAAATAATTGTCTACACCATTACTGGTTACTGAATTGCACCAATTCACTCGTTCTTTATTTTTCTAACGATAATAGAGTGATAATTTTCTCAAGCGTACCCGCAATCGCACTGAATGAGAGAATCCGAACAAAATTTCAGAAATTCGCCGAACGTTTGTGCATTAAAATGGAGTTATTAGGCCTTTAAAACCATGTTATTTATTGAAAATTTAACGCTGAATTCGAATCTTTCAACGAGAATGCTATGACTAACGTAGTTTTTTTTCTACAAGCATAAATAGTCAAAAAAACGTGATTTTGAAACAATTTTTTTAGTAATACGGCCTAAAAAGTATCTAATTTTAGTCCAATCAGTCTTCGTTTGGAAGTTATGAGGTCTCAAACACAGGTCCATTAAAACATCGATTGCTCCCTTATTATGCCACTTAAACTTGATTTTTTACCATCGTTAGAAAGCTCTAGCTAAGTGCTCTCAAGTGCAATAGTGTTCATATTTTTTTTTCTCCACGTGGTTGGGAACGGCGCTCGAAAAACCTCAAAAAAGTGAAAATCGGCATCACGTTTTTTGTTACACTTTCTTCTCTACACGCTATATTAGAATGCTGAACGAAAAATTGAAGCTAGGCCCTTGTAGGCAGATAAATTATGAACAAAATGACACCAGAAACAAAACAATCGAGCAAGTATTCTAGAAGTTATAAGCTTGCAAAGTCAAAACTTCCTTTTTTCGCGAGAATCACGTTTTCCGGCGTTTCTCCGCGTCTGGAGACGTAACTACTGGATGGACTCAATTGAAAAAATTATGGGACCTACCTGGATAGTAACCCTTTCAAACAAAAAAAAAGTAACCCGATCGGACGTACAGGAGCTGAACGCCGGTGGACAACACATACCGGAAAAAAAAAAAAAAAATCCCGCATGACGACCATAGTAACCTCCTCCTTGTTTGAAGTCGGTTAAAAAGGTATGTTTGTTATCAATTTGTAAACTTTTTACTTCCATGTTTACGTAGTAAATGGAAGTATTGAGATCGTCTGAAAAGCCGAATTTGGAACCGAGGTCCTGTTGGAAGAAATTTTCATAGTAGTATACTCAGAAACACTTTCTGAACAAGTGTCTGTTCGTCTGTGTGTCTGTGGTCACAAACTGACATAAATTGCCATATCTCCCTGAAAAATGGATGAAACCCCATGAAATTTTCAGAGAATGTTTTCCCAGTGATTGTGCAAAATTAGGGTTTTCCGGAATTTGTAATTACACACAGTACTTCCGAGATATAAGCGTGCAAAGTGTTTTCTGTTTCGATTTTTACAGGCTATGATAGTCAATATTTTTCTACGTTTGAGGGCTTGAAATGTCGGTATGTGGCAAGCAGAAAACACTAGATTTTTTGTATAGTGGGTCACATACAATGCCTCCACGTTATGAGCGTTTTTCAAGATTTCACAAGCGCATCTTTTGTATTTTGATTTTTACAGGCCGCAAAACTCAATGTATTATAACATTCAAGGTCTAAAAATGTTGGGGTCGGCGATTGAGTGATGCCTGATTTTTATCAAGTGTGTCACATGCAGTACTTCCGCGTTATTTGCACATTTGCTGCATTTTGATTTTTATAGCCATAAAAATGAATATATTTGAACGCTGGAGGACTTAACATTTTTCTATATGACAGTTGAATATCGCTTAATTTTTATTATTGGGGTCACATGCAGTACCTCCTCGTAAAACGCATTTTCAGTTATTTAATTTGTATTTTTTGGGTCTCTTTGCTTTAAATATGGCCAACTTTGACCTCGTTCACAAAACTTGTTTTGCATAGTTTGGATAACACACAGTACGTCCGCATTATGCCATTTTTTTAACTTTTGAGATTTTAATAGACCGCAAGAGTGAATATACATTAGACTTTAAATATTCAATATGACAGTTGAATATTGCTTGATTTTTATTATTGGGGTCACCTGCAGTACTTCCTCGTAAAACGCATTTTCAGTTATTTTATTAGGCGTTATTGTACTTTTAGGGTCTCTTTGCTATAAATATGACCAACTTTGACCTCGTTCACAAAACTTGTTTTGTATGGTTTGGGTAACACACAGTACTTCCGCTTCATGCCGTTTATTGACTTTTGCGAGTAATTATAAACCGCAAGAGTGAATATACTTGTGGGGAACACCCACTTTCTTCTTGAGAAATGACAAAGGATTGATTCAAATTCGCTACCGCTACCTTCTCGACAGGTTCGGTTGATACGCAAAGCGCCACCTCCCTGCTAGGTCGGCCCGTTGGCAACCATTAGCTTCTGAGCTTGGCCAAGTTCGCAATATTTTTGCGAAGGGACTTCCTCCGTGGAAGTCTCGATAATTACTTGAATTTAAAGCGTTTGGTAGTTAGTTGGTTCCCTCGTCATCATAGAGAAAGGGAGATCTTATAGAGGGGAAACTGGTATGGGAGGAGGTCGGACTTACAGGTGCGACCTCTTCGGACGGCACTTGAACTAAACACTAATCGATAACTTTTAATCGATGAAATATATCGATGTTTATCTATCGAGCAGAGTAATTGAATCGAACTAGTTTAATCGATATAGGTTTTTTGCCGCTCTTTTTTAAAATACTACTAAATAGTACGTCGACTCATCCATTTCCAGTTTTCTCAGGCCGCAAGAGATCGAAATTTAATCTCTTGAGGTTCACTGAGAAAACTGGAAAACGGATTCTTCAGCAAGAACTGACAAATCTGTATAAAAGGCAAATAGAAGTAATGATCATAGGTGTAGTACAAGTTTGTTTTATTTAGAATAAACAAATAATATCATACAGTATCACAAAAATCGTCCTGATTAGCGAACGTTTTTTCAATTTGTAATGTACAATAATATAAAAATAGCTGGTACATGAAATGTGGAAAAATATTAAGTGAACATTATCCAAGGTGGTGAGTTTAAAAACAAGTGATTTATGAAATACAATGAATCGTAGTAAGGATATGTACAGTATCACGTTTGATAATTATTTTTGATCAATTAAAAGTCGGTAGCGTTGAAATAATTTCAAAAAGCAAGAAAAAGTATAAAACAATCCAATAGTGCTACGATGGTGGGACAAATATAAAAACGGAAAGCGCTCCACTTAAGTGGATAGTATGCAATGCAAAGAAAAGTCCACTGCTACAATAAATATTCATTGATGTTGGAGGATCCTCAGTTTACGCGTTCCAACGTCTAATTGGGCCACCGAGCGCCAAATTGCAGACCTGGAAAAGAGGTACATGGAAGTGATCAGAGAAAGAATAACTGGCGTATCGACTCATTGTTTAAGTTGTGATATTTACATTCTACAAGCTGTGACAGAAAATTATTTATTACCTTTCTGCATCTAAGGGAAACCCCTGAAATTTTCATTAGAGTACGTTGCTGACTGTATCGGGCAACCCTTCGTAAAGCATTTCCTCACTCGTACCTGAAATTCAATACAGAGAATTAGATTTCTACACGTCTCTTACACTGCAGTTACCACAAACGCATGCGATAGGGTTAACTGATCTACAAATCGAATTAGCCCTTATCTTGACACAACTAGAATTGAATACTTTTTAAAGATTTTTTCTCTTTAATCGCTTCTGGGGGTCCTAAATAACCTAAAATGACAGCTTAAAAAATAAATACCTACCTACATAATAATGAATACCTAATAGAATAATGCGCTACTAATTTCAATTATTGACGTAATCAAATTTCTGAGTACTGTATTATTTCACATGAACTTATCTCAGGGAAAAATTAAAATGGATGCACGCTTTGCTAGCATCGCTAAGAAGGAAAAAAACATCAAGTAGGTACCTAGCCAATCCAGTTCGCCATGTACATCAGTGAACTTGATATTAGATAGGTAGAAAGATATTTAACACTTTGATTTTCTGATCATTAGAATATCCTATAGCTACAATTTCGATTTACAATGGTGATCTCAGCTCATAACTTTCTCTGTGGCTCATAATTAATTTGGGAGGCGCAATAGTGAACGCTCTTACTGCCATAATCATAACCTGTGTTGTCGATACGAAAATACAGGAATCCAGCATGATTTCAACAAAATCTCAAGAATTGTTACATCGTTTTAAATTGTGATTGGATATTACCTACTATGAAACAGTATTTTTCAAATCAACGCATGCCGCATGTTGCAAGGTTAATTTATCGACCGACCATGAGATGAGGCGTATGAAAGGAAATAAATAGCAACATAGTAAACTTACCATAATAGAAGTTCGGCGCACAACGATTATGGAATAGAAAACAAGTATTTTTCGAATAAAAACAATTAACGACGAGCCAGACAGTAGACGCAACCTCTGAATCTGAATTACACAATCACACTGAATTTAACAATTTAACAAAATCAAAATGGCAGCGACCATTCGAAACGGCACCGAGCGGGGTGGGAGGAATGCGACGGTGGCGGCGACGGACGGCATAGGAAGCTTCTTAAGTCCGACCTCAAAAAGCCTAGCTTTCTACCCCATGCTCGTCATCAACCGACAGCTATCAAACGTGGTCAGTTGCAGCGCCCACAATACTTAAGACTATAAATTTTTCTATATGACAGCTGAATATATTGCTTGATTTTTATTATCAGGGTCACATGCAGCACTTCCTGGTAAAACGCATTTTCTGTTATTGGACTTTTTGGGGCTGTTTGCTCTATATTTGACCAGCTCTAGTTTGGATAACACACAGTACTTCCGCCGTATGCCGTTCTTTTGCTTAAGAGATTTTTATAGACCGGAAGAAAGAATATATATGAAGGCTGGGAGACTTTACATTTTTGTATATGAAAGCTGCATATTGCTTGAGTTTTAATTTCCGGGTCACATGCAGTACTTCCTTGTAAAACGTATTGTCAGTTATTTTATTCAAGCTTTATAGTACTTTTGGGTCTCTTTGCTCTATATACGACCAACTTTGACCAAGTTCACAAAACTTGTTTTGTATAGTTGGGATAACACACAGTACTCCCGCCTTATGCCGTTTTTTGGCTTTATAGATTTTTATAGGCTGCAAGAGTGAATAATTATACTTTAGACCTTAAAATTTTCTTTATGACAGTTGAATATTGCTTGATTTTTATTATCGGGGACACATGCAGCTGCATTACTTCCTCGTAAAACGCATTTTCAGTTATTTTATTCTAGCGCTTTTGTAACTTTCGCGTCTCTTTGCTTTAAATATGACCAACTTCGACCATGTTCAAAATCCTTGTTTTGATCACACACCGTACTTCCGCCTTACGCCGTTTATCGCTGTTGAGCTTTTTACAGGCTGCAAAAATCAATATATTTGACGCTAGAGGTATTTAACATTGTAATGGCGAGTGAAAGACGCTTCAAGACTGGCTTCAAAAATCAAAATATTTTAACACTGGAGGTTCTTGAATGTTTGTAACGTGAATGAAACTTACTTAATGACACATTTTTAGGTGTCGTTGCTATAAAAATGATCCCATTTTACAAAACTTGGCTTTTATTGTAAGGCTCACCATACTGCAGAAGCATTGTCAACCCAAGTCGTGCGTTTTTCTATTTTTGGGTCTCCTGGCTCGTTTTCCCAGAACAGCTGTTGTAAATTAACTTTTCAGCCTTCCTACGATTTTCTTGATTTTACAATTGGTTATAACTGTTACCGACTCAAACATGGAAGTACTGTGTGATCTATGCACACCACTGGTTTATATATATTATTAGGGGAGGTGATCCAATCAATCAGGAAATGGTAAGGTCAATATGAATAGTAAAGTAGTCCTTAAAAAGTGTAGTTGGCGAATGAGTTGCTGCGAAGTTAGGACATTTTTGCTATGGGCGACTTGTTCTCCTGTTTTTTATTGTCGGCCTGCCAAGCACTTTCACCCCTTCAGGCATCATCAGGGCATCGCAGCACCATTACAAGGTATCCGCGGCCATATTTTTCATTTTCTTAATTTGGTAATTTAAAGCTACATTTTTTGCGCTAACGTACAGCAGGAGAGAGTGTCAACACTTTTCCGACCCAACTATAATAGCTACATTCTTGAAATTTTCATCAAAAATCAATCTCAGTCCGACGACGGCCCAGTTCTTGAACCCCATTGCTAGTTCAATTTTAAGGGTATTTTTGGGGGGTTTTCAGGGGGAGAAAATGAATATTTTCCAGGGGTTTTAGAAAAATGTGTATTTGGCATCAAATTATGTAGATTTTTGGACGCTGAATCGAATGAGACCATCTCGGGGTGGATAGAATTATTGGTTCCCGAGTAATCGCAGCTTTTGTGTCCAATTTGGGAGATTTTCAGATATTTGACATGAGCGTATAACTCGAGAGTTCTTGGAGCTATAAAAATCGTTCTATACTCATTGGAATGGTCGTCAAACACTCTCTCCAGCTGTATGGTAGGGCAAAAAAATTAGCTTTTAATTAGAAAATTAAGCACAATAATTAAAAATGATTAAAATTACAATAGTTGCTACGGAATTTTCTCCGATGTTGCGAATCTGTTTTTCGGTCGGAACGTTCACAAATGTTCGGAATAACTACTATCACAAAAGGATAGTCTTCTTAAATCGATATTAAAGCGAAGGAATAATAAACCACCGTACAATCATTTGCAGCGTTTATACTGATGCTATTCCTCCTCTGCCCAGGGTATTCGAATAAAGGCACCATGAGAGGAGCTTGCTTACATCTAGTAGCCATTTTCAACATACATAGTTATTATAAGCAGTTTTGTCATGAATTAGCGGAAGCGCGGCCTGTTATTCAAGAGAACCCACCCGTATTGTGCAATGATTGCGACCCCGTCGAACTAATCACTAATCCAATTTACTTTCTCTCTTCGTAGAATTTTGCAAACATTTTATTTTACCTGAAACAGGTTCTTATATTCTCTATCTTCACGCAGTTAGTCCATGAAGCTGGGAATATCTCAAAATAAGAGAAAATATTTGCCGCTTTCAAAGTCAAGTGATCAAATTTTGAATTAACGCCAATACACCGGGAAGATTGGGTGGCAAGTGGTTCATGATACCGGCAGCGAACGGAAACAGTTTCTCTTAGGCGTTCTCCAACTTGAGGGCGAATTAATAACCAAATAATGAAGCAGCCCCAGGGGGTGAGTGCCGAGTCGTAGCTTGGTTTAATTATTCTTCGGAGCCCTTACCCGGAGGCGTCCCGGGACTCGAATCTTGCGCCCCTACCGCCTTCGAGTCTTCATTCCTAGCCGCTGTCGCCTTCGCATTCCCTTTCGAACTCCCGAACCGTATTAAAACTGACGGAGATCAGATTAACCCTGTAATGAAGTCGCATGTATGAAGTCGCAAGGCCGGCTCGCTCTCGGGAAGAACTTCATTTTCTAGATATGATGCACTTATATAACTTCAGATAAATCTCCGGTTCTGAATTAAATTATTTTGCATTTGCCTATGGATCACATAACTATCACCATAACTGGACCTACCGTACAGCTGGAGAGAGTGTTTGACGAACATTCCAATGAGTATATAACGATTTTTATAGCTCCAAGAACTCTCGAGTTATACCCTCATGTCAAATTTCCGAAAATCTCCCAAAAGCTGCGATAACTCGAGGACCAAAAAAAAACTTAAAAAATAAAATAAAACCGACTTCAAAAATATTTGCCTATAAAATAAACTCTGAAAAGGAAAAAATAACAAACATTTCCCAACTTCGCAGCAACTCACTTCACATTTTAAGGACTACTTTACTACTCATATTGACCTGACCACTTCCTCATTGGTTGAATAACCTCCCCTAATAATATAAAAATTACTATTTCTCATTTCCCAAATGATTAAAAGACTTTCCTTTCGCCTCTGAATCACCTCCAGATTGATCATCTTTTGGAGACGGCGCCTCTCTTATACTGTATTGGAGAAGCCTATAGATTCCGAATTAGTAAGAATATAAATATCAAGAGTTTTCATGATTCTTGAACAGAGCAAATCAGCATTTATGAGAACCGATTTTTAACAATATCGATTTGACGATGGCTATTCACGCCTTTTCCTAAACTCACAAATAACTAATTAGTATCCATACAAAATAAAAAAACGCTTGCATACGAGTCTGCAACGCATTGAGACATTTTCATGTCTTTCCCCTCCTCAGCTACCAAATTAGGTAGGTACCTAATTATAAAGTCGCCATCTTAGTTGTAGTGTTCATCATAAAAGAATTGGTAATTAGACTTGATGACCATGATCAGTTAGTCCTTGCGTTGGTGCTCGACGACAAAAAAGTGGAATTTACTCAATTTAAATGCCACGGCAAAGACATGAAAATGTCAAAACGGCAAATCAAACGGAGTCAAAAAGTCTAGTTTAGTTGCAACTGATAGTACAGTGGTTTATAATTCCTTTAAATCAATAATGAGAATACTATCCATTTGCGATAGAACATAATTATGTGAACGTTCCCACCGAAAATTAGATTGGTAACTATAGAAGAAAACTTTGTAGCTACTATTGTATATATGTATATAACTACTATTTCGTCACGTAACGATTTTTAGGTTGTGTGCCATAGCAAAGACATAAAAATGTCAAAATCCATCTTGGCCTGACAATGGATCTGTAGTGGCAACTACAGTGGCTACTACAATTCCCGACAGCTGGAGTACTTTTAACCAGGGGACGCGTTATAAAAATTTCAGTTCAGTTCTGTAAATTCGCTCGAGTCATATTTTGGTTTATTAATAATAAACCATTGTACTTAATCGCCCAAGAAAAAACGCTGCAAATTGTACGGTGATTATTATTCAATTTCTTGTTTGCGCATTGAATGGCAGTGGCATTTTGTATCAAGCCCACCCTAGACAATACAGTCACAAAAGTAGTCACGAGTCACGAGACTCACTGACTATTTTGATTATTGTTTAAATATTCACTGAACTTTAGAGGTATTATTTTTGTTTTTATGAATGTTTTTTTTGGAACAATATTATGAAGGTTTTTGTTTACGTTGTTTGTTTACATAGGTATGCTTAATTTGAACTCCTCCCCTCAGCACAAGCATTGCTTAAAGAGGGGAGTAGCATAAAATTGTGTGTATTTATTTTTATATGTATAATTGTAATAAATGCAAATAAAAAAAAAAAAAAAAAAAAAAAAAAAAAACTAAGCCCACCGGAGAAACGCGTTTCGTGAAACACCTTTCATGAAACTTGTTTCATGCAATCCGTTTCACTCGCTCATGCATACAGAAGAATTGGTTTTCCCGTCAGTTTCACGATGGATTCCGATGACGATGTGGTCGTTCTGTCGTGGTGGCTAAACAAAAAGAAAAAACGCTGCAAATGATTGTACAGTGGTTTATTATTCCTTCACTTCAATAATAATTTCAGAATCCTATCCATTTATGATAGTAATTATTCAGAACATGTGTAAACGTTTCAACCGAAAAACAGATCGGTAACTATCGGGGAAAATTCCGTAGCAACTATTGTAATTTTAATTAATTTTATTTTTCTCAATTTCCTAATTAAAAGCTAAATTTTTTGCCTAACAGTACAGCTGGAGAGAGTGTTTGTCGACCATTCCAATGAGTATAGAACGATTTTTATTGCTCCAAGAACTCTCGAGTTATACCTTCATGTCAAATTTCTGAAAATCTCCCAAATTCGATACAAAAGCTGTGATAACTCGAGAACCAATGGAGCTATCGACCCCGCGATGGTCTCATTCGATTCAGCGTCCAAAAATCTATATAATTTGATACCACGTACACATTTTTCTGAAAACCCCTGGAAAATATGAATTTTCTCCCCCTCAAAACCCCCCAAATATACCCTTAAAATTGAGCTAGCAAGTTGGTTCAAAAATTGTGCCGTCGTAGGACCGAGATTGATTTTTGGTGAAAATTTCAAGAATTTCGCTACGATAGTTTGGCCGGAAAACTGCTAACGGCGTAACAGACAGAATTTTTTTTATTGGATATTCGGATTCTGCATGCCTTGAAACGTAAAACATCAAATTTTGAGGGGGGGTTATAAATTTTTGGTTTATTATTCAATAATAAACCATTGTAATCGCCCAAAAAAAAAAAAAATTATAACCCCCCTCAAAATTTGATGTTTTACGTTTCAAGGCATGTAGAATCCGAATATCCAATAAAAACGCTGCAAATGATTGTACAGTGGTTTATTATTATTTCGCTTCAATATTGATTTAAGAAGACCATCCATTTGTCATTTTAAATATTCCGAAAATTTGTGAACGTTCCCACTGAAAAACAGATGGTAACTATAGGGGAAAACTCCGTAGCAACTATTGTAATTTTAATAATTTTTATTTTTCTTAATTTCCTAATTAAAAACTAAACCTGTTGCTTAACGATACAGCTGGAGAGAGTGTTTAACGACCATTCCAATGAGTATTGAACGATTTTTATAGCTCCAAGAACTCTCGAGTTATACCCTAGTGTCAAATTTCTGAAAATCTCCCAAATTTGGCACAAAAGCTGCGATAACTCGAGAACCAATAAAGCTATCGACCCGGCGATGGTCTCATTCGATTCAGCGTCCAAAAATCTATATAATTTGATACCACGTACACAATTCTCTGAAAACGCTTGGAAAATATGAATTTTCTCCCCCTCAAAACCCCCCAAAAATACCCTTAAAATTGAGCTAGCAAGTTGGTTCAAGAATTGGGCCGTCGTAGGACCGAGATTGATTTTTGGTGAAAATTTCAAATTTTTAGCTCTTACAGTTTGGCCGGAAAACTGCTAACGGCGTACGGCGTACGGCGGACGGACAGAAATTTTTTTATTGGATATTCGGATTCTACATGCCTTGAAACGTAAAACATCAAATTTTGAGGGGGGTTAGAAATTTTTTTTTCTTGGGCGATTACAATGGTTTATTATTGAATAATAAACCAAAAATTCTGTCTGTCCGCCGTACGCCGTACGCCGTTAGCAGTTTTCCGGCCAAACTATCGTAGCGAAATTCTTGAAATTTTCACCAAAAATCAATCTCGGTCCTACGACGGCACAATTCTTGAACCAACTTGCTAGCTCAATTTTAAGGGTATTTTTGGGGGGTTTTGAGGGGGAGAAAATTCATATTTTCCAGGGGTTTTCAGAAAAATGTGTACGTGGTATCAAATTATATAGATTTTTGGACGCTGAATCGAATGAGACCATCGCGGGGTCGATAGCTCCATTGGTTCTCGAGTTATCACAGCTTTTGTATCGAATTTGGGAGATTTTCAGAAATTTGACATGAGGGTATAACTCGAGAGTTCTTGGAGCTATAAAAATCGTTCTATACTCATTGGAATGGTCGACAAACACTCTCTCCAGCTGTACTGTTAGGCAAAAAATTTAGTTTTTAATTAGGAAATTGAGAAAAATATTAAAAATAAAATTAATTAAAATTCCAATAGTTGCTACGGAATTTTCCCCGATAGTTACCGATCTGTTTTTCGGTTGAAACGTGTACACATGTTCTGAATAATTACTATCATGAATGGATAGGATTCTGAAATTATTATTGAAGTGAAGGAATATAATAAACCACTGTACAATCATTTGCAGCGTTTTTTTTCTTGGGCGATTACAATGGTTTATTATTGAATAATAAACCAAAACGAAAATACTGGGTACACCCACTGATCAGGGATCGAGACCATAGTTCCCTCGTTGTTGCGAACTTGCTCATAAGTGATCCTATGAAATTTAAGGATTTTTTCCGAATCTCTAAGCCACTTTTTTATTGTTTGGTGGCATCAGTCGGTGCACAAATAACGTTTTATCTCTTGGAATGAAATTCCTGCCATAATTTTCTGTCAGATCATACAATTTCTCGACGCGAAACGTGAATCTACAGCTAGAGGAAACCGATAATTCGAGTTTCACGAAAACTGGTTTCAAGCAATCAATGAAACTGGAGTTTCATGAAACGCAGTGCGCACAACCCTGCGTAATCTTATCAGTCTGTTGCGAGCAACTTTCGTTTCACGTTACCTGAAAACACCTTTCTCCGGTGTGCACCCCGCCTAATCATGTGACCCGAGAGCAGTATCATCTGCGACATGCCCGATCATGTCTCCGAGTGTCCCCAGTCACGAGTGGACATGCGTATTCCTGCTCTCGTATGTCCGTGCATGAAAATGTTTAATCGTTTAATGCTCTCGGAGACTTCCATTCGAGTACCTAGTAATTTCATTCGAGCGTCTTCCGTCTTCTGTTGCGTTTCGGTTGTGAAAGTGCTTTTTTTGTTCGCGTTGTGAATAGTTTAAAAAAAAAAAAATTTAAAAAAAAAAATAAAACCGACTTCAAAAAGTTAGTCTACAAAATACACTCTGAAAAGGAAAAAATAACAAAAATGTCCCAACTTCGCAGCAACTCATTCGCCAACTACACATTTTAAGGACTACTTTACTACTCGTATTGACCTGACCACTTCCTGATTGATTGGATCACCTTCCCTAATAATATAAAAATTACTATTTCTCATTTCCCAAATGATTAAAAGATTTTCCTTTCACCTCTGAATTGCCTCCAGATTGATCATCTTTTGGAGTCGGCGCCTCTCTTATATTGTATTGGAGAAGCCTATAGATTCCGAATTACCAGTAGTACGAATCGAAATATCATGAGTTTTCACGATTCTTGAACAGAGCAAATCAGCATTTATGAGAACTGATTATTAACAATATCGATTTGAAGGTGACTATTCACGCCTTTTCCTAAAAACCATTTCAGATTTCTCTAAGAATCTTTACGTCCAGACCCAGACTTATTACCTGGCACCTACTAATTTATCGTAAATTCATATTTATTTGTAACCATCAGGTAGTCATTTTGCCAGAGAGGCGCCGACTCCAAAAGATGATCAATCTGGAGGCAATTCAGAGGCGAAAGGAAAATCTTTTAATCATTTGGGAAATGAGAAATAGTAATTTTTATATTATTAGGGAAGGTGATCCAATCAATCAGGAAGTGGTCAGGTCAATACGAGTAGTAAAGTAGTCCTTAAAATGTGTAGTTGGCGAATGAGTTGCTGCGAAGTTGGGACATTTTTGTTATTTTTTCCTTTTCAGAGTGTATTTTGTAGACAAACTTTTTGAAGTCGGTTTTATTTTTTTTTAAAAAGTTTTTTTTATTTTTCTCTTTTTAAAGACTTACAATTATGGACAGCTGGTGGACTTAGAATTATGGTACAGAATTTTCCCAAGCTTTCATTATTGTGTTCTTGTCACTTACTACTAACCGTCCAAACTCAATTCATAAGGCCGTTGAACGTTGAAGTTCTAGAGTATAATGATTACCTAAGTATTTTCAATGTTATTATGTTGATTGAGAGTGAGTTTGAACGTTTGGAATAATCCATCCACTGATTTGGGTCTCTTGGTCAACATACTGGATACTTTGATCCCATTGATACACCTTAGAAAACTCAAATAATTGTCTACACCATTGCTGGTTACTAAATTGCACCAATTCACTCTTTCTTTATTTCTCTAACGATAATAGAGTGATGATTTCCTGAAGCGTATCCGCATTCACACTGAATGAGAGAATCCGAACCAAATTTCAGAAATTCGCCAATTGTTTGTGCATTAAAATGAAGTTATTTGGCCTTCAAAACCATGTTATTTATTGAAAATTTAACGCTGAATTCAAATCTTCTAACGAGAATGCTATGACTAACGTAGTTTTTTTTTCTACAAGCATAAATAGTCAAAAAAACGTGATTTTGAAACAAATTTTTTGGAAATACGGCCTAAAAAGTATCTACTTTTAGTCCAATCAATACCAAATTTGAATCACGTAAACTAGACTCAAATTTGAACAGTTTAAGTTTAAAAACGATGGAAAAACAGTTTTGGTTTGGAAGTTATGAGGTCTGAAACACAGGTCCATTAAAACATTGATTGCTCCCTTATTATGCCACCTAAACTTGATTTTTTACCATCGTTAGAAAGCTCTAGCTAAGTGCTTTCAAGTGCAATAGTGTTCATATTTTTTTTTCTCGACGTGGTTGGGAACGGTGCTCGAAAAACCTCAAAAAAGTGAAAATTGGCATCACGTTTTTTGTTACACTTTCTTCTTTACACGCTATATTAGAATGCCGAACAAAAAATTGGAGCTAGGCCCTTGTAGGCAGATAAATTATGAACAAAATGACACCAGAAACAAAACAATCGAGCAAGTATTCTAGAAGTTATAAGCTTGCAAAGTCAAAACTTCCTTTTTTCGCGAAAATCACGTTTTCCGGCGTTTCTCCGCGTCTGGAGACGTAACTACTGGATGGACTCGATTGAAAAAATTATGGGACCTACCTGGATAGTAACCCTTTCAAACAAAAAAAAAAGTAACCCGATCGGACGTACAGGAGCTGAACGCCGGTGGACAACACATACCGAAAAAAAAAAAAATCCCGCTAGACGACCATAGTAACCTCCTCCTTGTTTGAAGTCGGTTAAAAATTGGCAAAAACGCCCGAACGAAATTGTCATTGAATATTCCTAAACCACTGCCAGCATGAAGGAATATCAGTGCATTTGAGCACTGCGTGTATTAAACTATACACTCACCGAATTCGCCGAGAAGTCGCCTAGGATTATCTTCAATTCGTAATACCTACCTATTAATTGGTTGCAATGTCATCATCTACCTCCGCTGATTTCAACAAAATTGTTTTTGAGTTACCGGAATATTGAGCTCACCAAAAAGTAGTCGGGATTAGCTCTTGCAGTCGGCCAAGAAGACGGTAAGAATTTTTTATTATTAAAATTATATACACCTAATTCGAGTAAGTATTTTTTGGCCTCCAATTTACCATGCTATGCTGTTTTTAACCGACTTCAAACAAGGAGGAGGTTACTATGGTCGTCTTGCGGGACTCCAAAAGATGATCAATCTGGAGGCAATTCAGAGGTGAAAGGAAAATCTTTTAATCATTTGGAAAATGAGAAATAGTAATTTTTATATTTTTAGGGAAGGTGATCCAATCAATCAGGAAGTGGTCAGGTCAATACGAGTAGTAAAGTAGTCCTTAAAATGTGTAGTTGGCGAATGAGTTGCTGCGAAGTTGGGACATTTTTGTTATTTTTTCCTTTTCAGAGTGTTTGTTTATAGACAAACTTTTGAAGTCGGTTTTTTTTTTTTTAAGTTTTTTTTTTAACTACTGGGGCCCGCGTTGAAAGGAATTCGTATTACTATCTCGTCATTTCTCGATATTCCAAGTGAGCTAGTGAAAATGAGGTGGACATCAATTAGAGATCGTTTTATGAAAGAAATGAAACGAGAAAAAGGGTTTCTCGTAACACGAGGGGGGTTTTGAGGGGGAGAAAATTCATATTTTCCAGGGGTTTTCAGAAAAATGTGTATTTGGTATCAAATTATATTATAGATTTTTGGACGCTGAATCGAATGAGACCATCGCCGGATCGATAGCTTTATTGGTTCTCGAGTTATCGCAGCATTTGTGCCGAATTTGGGAGATTTTCAGAAATTTGGCATGAGGGTATAACTCGAGAGTTCTTGGAGTTATACAAACCGTTCTATACTCATTAGAATGGTTGTCAAACACTCTCTCCAGCTGTACCGTTAGGCAAAAAATTTAGTTTTTAATTAGGAAATTAAGAAAAATAAAATCGATTAAAATTACAATAGGTGCTACGGAGTTTTCCCCTATAGTCACCATCTGTTTTTCGGTGGGTGTGAAGACCCTGGTATAATGAGTGATGAAATCTTTGTCGTAAGCCAGTATATCATCAACGACTTTTTGGATATTGTTAATACCACTAAGTGCTTCATCACCGCGTCTACAAAATTCATCGCCCGAACTTACCAAGCCCATTGGAGCTCTTAAGAATTGGTAACGACCCCATGGTGTTAGGAATGTAGTTAGTTTTTGACTTTCTTCGTCCAATTCCATTTGGAAGTATCCGGAGGCGGCGTCCATTGATGAAAAATAGTTGTATCCGTCACCAATATCCGAAACGGCTTCCCATGGTGCTTTGAAAGGATGGATGGGTCGTTTTACGAATTTATTCAGTTTCGTGAAGTCCACACAGACTCTGATTTTGTTGTTTGGCTTTGGTACGACTACTAGGGGGCTGACGAAGTCTGATGCTTCATCAATTGATGGTCTGATTATGCCTTTCCTTACCAGTTCGTCGAGTTCATTTTTTACCTGGGTCTTCCACGATATTGGTATTTTCCTTGGGCAAGTGATGGCAAATGGTGTTACTTCATCCTTCAGTTCTATATGGACTTTTTTGCCCTTCATAGGTTTGAGGACTGTCGAATCAAAAACGTCTTTGTACTCTTCGATCAATTTCTCCTTAATTTCTTGCAGTTCATTTACTGTCGGGTTTTTCGAGATCGACGTGATGCGGTTGATGACATCATCTGCCAATGGGAGTGGGAAATTTTGATGAATAATTCTGAGTTTTTTTAAGGTCGTTCTGTCAATGAGCAGATCTTTTACTCCTTCGCATATAAATATGTCAAATTTGGTACTGTAACCTTCGTGCTTTATCATGCACGGTAAACATCCTAAAACTCGAATCCATGTTCCGTTGGCTGCCGATAAGGTGACTGTAGTTTTTACGAGCTTTTGCGCATTTAATTGCAGTTCATTCAGCATCCATGGTCCGGCTACGCTCACTTCTGCACCTGTGTCAGGAATGGCTATGCAACCGATCTCAATCGAGTGATTGTGATATAGCGATGAAATAGTTACACGGAATTGACATGGGTTTGATCTTTTTTGTATTCCTCTTACTTTCATGTGGTTGATGTGGATTCGATTTTCTTCATCTTCGGGCAATTCTGTGATTTCTCTGACAGATCTCTTCGATTTACATAATTTTGTGTAATGGCCTCTTATCTTACATTTTTCACATCTTGTATCCCTGGCTGGACAATCTTGCAGAGATTGGTGCCATGGGTTTGCGCACCTTGGGCATTTTTTGGTCTGCTGAACTATCTTTGAGACTGCCGCAGACTCTCTTGATTCTTCTCTGGATACCATTTCTTCCGCCTCACATATTTTGATAATATCATCAAGTTCTGCTGAATCTGGTAGCGCTCTGCATTTCTTCCGAATTCTTTCATCTCTGAGGTTTTCTATGACACTGTCTGAAAGACGTTGCTGATAGCAATGAGGGCATGGGTCCGAGAGCTGGAATAGTTTTACTTTCTCTCGATAAAAAGACATGAAGTTCTCCCCATCTTCCTGTTTTCGGTGGGTGAATTGACTTCTTCGTATTCTGCCGTTGTCTTTCTTTTGATAATATGATTCCAGTTTGTTCAGGACATTTTCTTGAGCACTTCCATATGGTACATGTAAAAGCAATCTTAATACGTCAGATATTTCTTGATTTAAAAATGAGAAAAGTATTGCATTGAATTGCTCCGTTGAGGATCTCTGAGCTCCCTGAATTTTTAAGTAATTTTCGAATCTTCTTTTCCAATCTTGAAATTGTGCAAACGAATAGGATTCCTCAAGTTGTTCTGGTTTTGGAATTCCCGATATTTTTAAGTCGTTATTGCTTTGGATAGCAGATGTCCGAGGAGTATCAAGAGCTGGTATAGTCGGTGATACTGTGGACTGCTGTGTTTGGGTATTACCCAGTAACTGCGTCAACGATTTAAATTGCTCCGATAGTGACTCAATCGCTTTTTCAATTGGTACTAACCTTTCGTCAAGTTCTTCATCGGTCGACGTTCTCCTCGGTGTTTTCCTGCCTTTCCTGCTCATTATTATTTTTTTATTTTTTTTTTTTTTTTAAGCTGGCTGCGCCATGTGAAGATCTAACTTATCTTGAGTAAGAATATTCTCAGAGTATGGTTAGATTAGAACTGAACTTTTATTGAATTTATGAAACTAACGTAAACATAAGATTGTTCACTGAGGAACGAGTGGTTGGCCTGGAACAATGAGATCGAT